>LR140776.1:0-14952 GCA_900659605.1 Tisbe holothuriae | reverse complement strand
TGGCTAGCCTGCAGGCAGAATGGGCAAAGGATGACCCAGCATGGAAAAGTCTGCCTTACTAGCCTGAGCAAGACGCTCTCTATTAAGTCGCTCTATGCTGGATGAGAGCTGCAGTCGCCAGAAAATGGGCAAGAAACTCATGTTCTTAACAGTTACTGCCCGTCTGAGTACTCAACTGAGGCACGATTTGCGCTGAGTTGACCACACTCTTGTTATAAGGGAACACTCATTAAATATCCATTTTTCGTATTCTGCGACATACTTAACAGCTCTAAGAATCCGATAACTTACCCTGAATGGTGTCTTATTTAAAATATCGTCAGAATACCGACTATTGAAAAAATACCGACTGTCGGTACGGTATTGAAATAATACCGACTAATACCTCGGTATCGGTATATCGCACATGCTTAATGTGTAGTACAGGGAGTAATATAAATAATAACACAGGATATGTCAAATCATTACAATTATGCTTCAGACGTAGACAGTCACTAATAAAATGCATGCTTTCAGATTTCAGATGGTACATAATTATGTATATGGTATGCAAACCCAGTTTCGGTCCCGGAAGTATAGCATTGCCAAGGTAACAAGAGAGAGAGAGCGCACATCCTTATTGATGATAATGTAACGCAAAAGTGTTCTTTCAGTTGTTTATATTTAATTCGTGTCAACTGTATACAATAGGAACTAAAGAAAATACACAAACAATGCCTAATACAACAATATGCTAACGTAAAAAAGTAAAATTATATTATTTTACTAAATTGTTAGTCAACAAAATTCAACAGCTATGCACTTGTTTAATCTAAATTGGCTATCAACATTAGTCTTTGATTTTCAATCGTCGGCCGTAATATTATAATGAAGAAGAAACCAAGACTTTAATCTAAATTACGTCATTAATGTTATCAACAATTATTAAATAAAAGTATCAATCGTCCGCCTAACCAGATAGGCACTTTTAAAAACCAAAGTTGTATAGTTTAGTTTACGTTGTCATTCAATCAAGGTTAACCGAGGAATGCAAATCTGGACTTCCATTCATCACTGAAGCTGTAAGAGGAATTTCAACCATGGACGGCTTCGACACGCCAAACCCTTCTTCCAGAACCATCGAAGAACTCACTCTCACCCACAACATCGCCATGAGCAGACTTAAAAATGACAAAATCATGCTCACAATGAAGAACAAGCTGCTCAAATCAAAGCTTCAGCAGAAGGAATACGAGATTAAGGACCTGCAAATCCTGAGAGATCAGTGTGTCAAAGCTATTATGGGCTGCAAGGGTGGCAGTTGCAATGATGCTTTGAATGATGACTTGATGAGCGATTCTGTGTCACTTTTTGGGTCAAATGAAGCACAGAAGAAGCATGTTGAAGCTAATGAAGCGAGGAAGAAGCATGATAATGAAGCAAAGAAGAAGCAAAGCTCCATCTCTCCTTTTGAAGCAACTCTTGATAATGAAGTTAATGACTCAATGTCTGTTAATGATTCAAATATGAGGCATGACTCAATGCTTTCTAATGAGGAAAATGAACCTCAGCTTGATGTCAACATGAACACAGAGGATAATCAAGTCGTTTCAGAAGTCAATGACAGTGATTTTATCATTGACACAAAGCCTGTTCTTGTGCCATATGAGGTTGCAAATAATGTGACTCCAGAGCCGAAAAAGGTGTCTTGCTACCTCAATCGAAAAGGGGATGAAATGCTGCCACGGATTGTTAGTGTCAAGAGTGAACAAAAGAGCTTTGTTGGCGGCAGTGAACGGCGTAAAAAGTTCAGGCTGAAGAGGCCTCCAATTGTAACAAACACGCCTTCAAAGGAGCACATTACTCCAGAGCATAAAAAGAGGTGCAAACACTGCACCAAGTCGTTTAACAGCACACACGGTCTCACTAAGCATGTAACGAGTGTTCACACCAATCCTAAGCTGTTTATATGCCCAATGGATGGTTGTTCTGCTGAGCTGTCCTATAAGAGAAGTCTCGTGCCGCATTTGAGGAATCTCCATAATGTGCGGAGTAGTCAGAAGAGGATTGAGCTGGCAAATGGGGCTGAGCAAAGGGATGTTGATAGGAATAAGTCTTTTTGAGGAGGAATTTAATTAGGGACCAAGCCACTGTGGATGAAAAGATAATTATTATTCATGACACAACAAACGGACAAGATTGCTTCAAATATTCATTAGTATAGACAGATTAAACATGCACTTTAAGAGTGTTCATACCAGTCCAAAGAGTATGACACGGTGACAGTGTATGTCAATGTATTATATTGTGAACATTTCCACTGTAGATCTGCAAAGTGCTGAGTATTGTATATCTCCTTTGTTCTATATGAGAATACAGTTTGGCTCACTGACTGTTTGAGGAATAGATAAACCTAAAGCTAATCTCCTGTGACTGTTTATTTTTTGTCGTTTTGAGTCCCTGTGTCTGTAAAATCTTTTGACGAGTAGTTTCTTTTTAGTGACAATGGTGAATGTGTGCCGTTACGGTAGCGACAATAAATATGAAGTAAACTCTGTAAACACTCGGAAAAAAATAATTTCCTTTCCCATGACTTTTATTGTTGTTAAGTATATTATCTCCTCTCTGTTCCGTCGCAAGCTGCGAATACCCAAACATAATTATTTACTCCATATTGTTTATTGTTGTTTAGGACTGGTGATGCTAGTGTCTTTGCTACATCTATGTATCATTGTATTTAAATGGAATGTACGGTACTTTAATAACTCTATGATATTATATATTTGCAACTATGACTAAGAAGAAGGACGCACAAGGAAAATGACATTGACTGTAATGCAAGTGCATAATAACTTTTGATCTGAATATGACTGCATTTATGACTTCGACACTGCAGTGCAGTGTGATGTTTATATATCATTAACCTAGCTTGATTTTTGCTGTACGAGTACACTATAGTGTTAAAGTAAACCTAATAACACATTTAACTGACATACCCTGTAACGTTAAATCCTTAAGGCCGCTCCCAGAAAGGCAATGACAAAGGAAATATTTCCGGTAATATTTATCTTCTCAGCTAGGCAAGCAGGGCTGTGAGTGAGTGAGAGGGAGGAATTTATTTCCACACACTCACGGCCCAGCTGCTTGACTGAGGAGGAAATATTTCCGGAAATATTTCCTGCAAAAATGCCTGTCTGGGAGCGGCCTAAATTATTGCTTGCAATAAAATGCAATAAATTTACCAACGTCAATGGCTCAATGCAGTAAAACAGGAAACTCTCTAATTCTTATATATGCACTGAAAAGAGCGATTTACCACATTCACTATGAGCGTGGCTTCAGCTCTCCTGACTGCTCTCATAATCCCAGTGTTTGTTCTGGGTGACAGCCCTCACAATTGCTGTTCAGAAGGGTTTGTTCAATCCCAAATGACGGGGCATTGCTTCAAGGCTGGGATCAAGATTAAAGGATTTGGAAAGATGGCTAACATTCAGGTAAACTGTCGCAAAAAATTGTACAAATTTTGCTAAGCTGCATTCTGATTCAGAAAAACAATAAGAAATATACGCGTAATGTCATTTCTGTTGATCAATTTCATTTCCAGCCTAGAATGCGCTCCTTCTGTAACCGTCTCGGTGCAAAGGTTTACGGATTTCTTCTCTCCAAAGAAGTGAACAATGATGTGTTAAACATCTTAGGATTAAGCCAGAAGGTAATACTGTACTTTTATTATATTATTAAAGTGATCAATTTAGCATTTCCTAAATCAGGATTTAGTCATTTTGAACCTTATTCCATCCGCCAGACGGCGCTGGAAACACCTTAGTGCAAGGCTTTTAAGAAAGAACAACTTTTTTAATACAGCTCAGCAAAAAGAAAACTCAGCCACTGTAGTAAACTCAGCAATTCTCCAATTTGGACTCCAAGGTCCGATGGTAACGCCCTCCAGGTAGAAAAAGACATCTTATATGATGCACTATTCTGGCGTCTCCTATTACTCTATTAAAGCTAGCTAGCTACCTATACCAGGAAAGAACCACAAGAAAAAACCGGGCGCTCGCTCTCACACGGCGGATTTTTGAAGCAATCAACGTATGTGTCTGCTCAGCTGCCTGGCTGGCTGGTGAGTGGGTGGAAGAGACTCAGCCCACTGTACTGGGCCCAGACACATATGAACAAAGCTTCAGCAAAAGTCCTTGTAGAGGGAGAGAGCTCAGTCACTTCTTGTTGTTCTTTCGTCCCATAGATGGCGCCCTCGACAATACTCCAGCACTCAGCGGCCAACAATAACAACAACAAAGAACTCCAGCGCTCAGCGCGGAAAAAGAGTCCTCAACACTCAGCACAGGACAATGAAGAAAGGCTCAGCCAATAACAGAGAAACATCATAATAAATAATAATAATCCGATAATCAAAGTACTAAATAAGCACATAAGTGCGGACTGGTGGATGAACCCGAAAAGGGTAGTGTCCTGGGGCGAAAGTCGTACCAACGAACGAATAGACTCAGGACCGATCCGGTGATAAAGTAAAAAAAAACTAATTTTTAATAACCCATAAAACTTTGATCAACTTGACAAAGTACTTCAAGTCGGGAGGAAAGAATCCACTCGGTATTGTAATCATAGATGTACTTGGCAGTATCGTTCATTATGTGCACAACACAATGTCATAACATCAACATGATAATACAATAGAATTGTGTATTACCTAGCATCTACCACAAATTTTATGTACTTACTACATGAGTACAAATGCAATCCAAAGCATGTGTTATGAAATTAATAAAACAGTCGGGTATCCCTTTAATTTTCGGTATTTTTTGAGCTCCTAAATTGCCATTTTTAGAATGTCTTTTATTGTACAATTTAGAATAGTTTGAAAATACCGACAATACTGACTTTTAGTTCGTATTTTCCAATACCGTACCGACCAATAAAATGTTTAATCAACTATCACAAATGCTACTCTTCTAGGCTGATGCTGCTGCCCCAACCCTCCCCGACACCCGCAACTGCTGCCTCAACAAAAACATTTCCTCCAAGATGTGCATTGACAACTTCTGTGACCCACTCAGCATCCAGACGGTCTCAATCCCAGACCTTATGATCTGCGCTCGCTGGGCTGGAGATATGTTCTCTTGCCTCTATGACGGGGAGGATCATACTGAGTGCTGTGCGGCGAATGATGTTCCGGAGGTCTGTGCGCCTGTGTGTGCAGGGAATGTGACACGAGTCAACTATCAGTATTTCAAGTAAGTATATTGTGTCATATAGATAAGTATAGACAATTGTAGGTTATAGTGTATGGAAGTTACTTTCAAAGAACATCAGCACCAATCTGTGCATTGACAACTTCTGCGACCCGCTCAGCATTCAAATGGTCTCAATCAAAGACCACATGATCTGCGCTCGCTGGGCTGGATATATGTTCTCTTGTATCTATGACGGGGAGGATCATACTGAGTGCTGTGCGGCAAATGATGTCCCGGAGGTGTGCGCACCTGTGTGTGCAGGCAATGTGACACGAGTCAACTATCAGTATTTCAAGTGAGTATATAGATTAGTCAATAGTATACGCAATAGTAGGCTATAGTGTATGGAAGTTAGTATCTAAGAACATCAGCACCAAGATGTGCATTGGCAACTTCTGCAACCCACTCAGCATTCAAATGGTCTCAATCAAAGACCACATGATCTGCGCTCCGTGGGCTTGTGATATGCTCTCTTGCCTGTACAACAGGGAGGATCATACTGAATGCTTTGCGGCTAATAACGTTCCGGAGATTTGTGCACCCGTGTGTGCAGGGAATGTGACAAGGTTCAACTATCAGCATTTCAAGTGAGTATTAGAAAACTAAACATGACGGGGCTCAAGTTCTTAAGATTGAACCAATTAAGATTGAACCAATTTGTGTTATTAAATGGTTAACTATCAGCCAGAGACAACTATAGTAGCTCTGTCTCAGTATCCTCAAAAGTTAGTGAGTATAAATTGCATGGACAAGTTTAAAGTATACCAAAAAGATGGCGCAATTATATTCAGATACTATTATTTTCATTTACTTGTAGTTGGAATATAGTCCATATACTGTACATTATAGCTCTGGCAGCTAAATTATACTGTAACGTTCAAAACAATTCAAAGGTACTTAAGCAAGAAAACATGTACTCATTGAAACTCAATATACTTTAACTAGTGAAGCGGTGGTCCTGCCGTCCATGCTTGATCTAATCTGGTGTTTTAATATTTTCTTTAGGCTTTTCAATGCCACTATCACCTCTGACACCTCATATGATTGAATGCCAATCTCTTTTAACTTCTAGATGCATTGAATACATGCCCGTCCTGGCCCATTGTGCCCTCAAGAAGTTTGACGTCCTCCCATCTGAGCCCCGTTCCTTCCGATTCTCCAATGTAGGCGTTGATATGGGATTGCTGCACTGGGATAAGCCGGTGAAGCATGCGGAGAGTGTGAAGGGATATGTCGTCTATTGGAAAAAGGTAATTTAAGGGTTATATTTTGGGATGTAGTTAAATGCCCGTCCTGGCCCACTGTGCCCTCAAGAAGTTTGACGTCCTCCCGTCTGAACCCCGTTCCTTCCGATTCTCCAATGTTGGCGTTAATATGGGATTGCTGCACTGGGATAAGCCGGTGAAACATGCGGAGAGTGTGAATGGATATGTTGTCTATTGGAAGAAGGTAGTTTAAGGGTTATATTTTGGCCTGTTATGGCCTGAAAATGGTCTTTACGGCCCAAAACGTATGCAAGTTGATTCTGTCTGAGCAAATCCCGTATCATAAACTCAGTATGAGTCATATCATTGACTGCAACGTATGCATGCTGGGCGTTTGACTACTCAACAATACAATATCAAAACACATTCCAAGAATTTACTACTTATGTGGAACATGCTATAACTCCACATTAATAAAGTATTTAGACACTTTTAAGTATTTAGTGAATATCTAACTAGCCGATTGATCAATTAATACCTGTAATTTAACTGTTAATTACAAATAATCATGCTAAATAGTGTAAATACTCATTTAAATATGACTGGCAATATCCTGGACTGTGTTTTGATATTGTAATGTTGATTTAAGGGCTACATTTTGTCACTTATCTCAAAGCATGTTTTGGTATTCGAGCAGATTTTTCAATTTACTTCCCTGTGCAATACTTCTATTAAAATTTTACTCAAAAACATTTACGCAAATTAAATAGTATAAATCTTTACATAGACCAAGAAAATGTTGTCACGCCTTGCGCCTCTCATTGATGCATCTCTTTGGTTACATTTTAAAGCCCTCCAAGGCAAATTTAATATATACAATGTACGAGCCATAGTCATACATATGGCATATGAGTTAATATGTTTTTTTTAAAGTTTTGCTGGATCATCCCTGGTGTTACTCAGGGCACTACCTTTCGGTTCATTCACCAGACCATGCCATGAAAGCTCAAGCGCCGCAGGGGGGATTTGAACCTGTGACCTCCTGGGTCGCAGGAACGAGCAACTTGCCATCACGGCTATCACGTCCCCCCAGTTAATACGTTATATCAAAATGTAAATACTGAGTATTAAACCATTTTCAGCCCGATTTTCTTCCTTGTTTCAGATGTCTCCCGTCCCTGGTGATCTTGTCGAGGGCGAGACTGCGCATGACACTTACATTCTGGAGAACCTAGAAGCGGACTCTTCATATGAGGTAAATATTAAAAAAAGGATTTACAATGGTAAATTTTAGAAATGGAGTAGAAAATGAACAACACTTTCTTCATGTAAATAGTTGCGTTGTAACGCACAAAAAATCAACATATTATGCTATGATTCAGAGACAACCTTGTTAAGTGGACAGACAGCCAACTTTTTTCGGAATAATAGCATTTATATGTTGTAAGGTTGCATATCATCATTGAATTTAATCAAATTACGTTTAGAGATTAGTTGACATGGAAGCCAAAAAAGGTGATGGAAGCGGTCTCATTCCAAATCATAAAATTCTTTTCAATATGCCTTTAGTGTCATTAGTAAGTTTAGTCAAGGATTGCTATATAAAACAAACGATTGGCTTGACATTTAAGAACATATTCATTAAAATATGCCAATTTCTATTGACGAAAAATATAAAGCAAGTATTGAGAGATTGAGAATTGCGACTCAGGCGGCAGGCCATAACTCACACAGTCGCACCATTCCTTTATAAACCTATCTTCTTGTGGCTCACCTTTGAATATACTTTAAATATTATTTCATTGTCGTAACTAACCTCACGAAATATTTCATTCATCAACTGACAGATAGAAGGTCTTACAAGTAAATATGTATCTGTTGGGATTGCTGTAATTGTATGGTCAGAGAATTGTCTGGACAGGTATTTCCTCAGGAATTGTATGGACAAAGAATTGTGTGGACATGTACCTGTGGAATTGTATGGACACATATAAACTCTAGGATTTGCTTGGTCAACTAACTTCTGGAATAGTATGGTCAGCTAAGATTTAAGTGAAAATCTCCAATATAAAAGTGCAGCCTTCAAAACTTTAGAGTGTGCCTTAAATAAACCTCTCATCTTCTCTACCAATGGTGTTTACAATAACACATAAAACAAAGATAATATACAAGGGCCATATTGTGCATGTTTCCCAATACCGTATATACCGGTAGAGTATCAGCATTAAAAAAAAAATAACTACACTGCAGCTTCTTATATGAGCAAACCAAGGTGAATCACTTAGATTGCACTAAATTTCTATCCCTTTTTCTTGCCAATCGCATACTCGGATATATCAAAAACAGCATTTCTTTAATTTCGTTCGTTCGTTGCCTCAGCAGGCCCAGATTTTAAAATAAATACAATTGCACTGACAGGACGGTATCTACTATTCGCGCGCCATCTACTGGACTCCAGATTGTAATTTGCTCCGACTGAAGCAAAAACGGGCGTGCGCAGCAAATTTGCTCCGCACGCCCAATTTTCCCCCTTCACAGGAGCAAATTACAATCTAGAGGCCAGTAGATGGCGCGCGGATAGTAGGTAGCGTTCCTGGGAGGAAAGAAAACTGCCGGCAGAAATGCAAAAAAAAGGATGGCAGAAATGCAAAAGGACGAAAGAAATGTAAAAAAAGGCTTGCAGTTTTTGGCCAGTCTGGGAGCGGCCCAAGCTATGTATTGTGTGTTTAAAATCAATTTCGAAGGGTTGGTTATATATGAAATTAGTGTGCTGCACTGTATAAAATTATATTGGATCAATATTACTTTCGAAGGAAAATAGGATAATGTTCCATTTGCGTAAAATTGATTTCCTGGATTTCCCGCCTTGAGAACGGCTGCAGAATAATAATTATAACATATACGCACGTGCAAGCTTATAAAATCAATTTCAATGCGGCCATATTGATTATAGAAATTATATATATTGACATTATTATCATATCAGCGATCAATCAATAACTAAAGCCCGTAAAATATTAACAACTTCATTTCAATTATTTCGCAGTTTCATTATAGAATTAATCATGCCAGAGGCTAGTTGTGGATCCAATGTTTTTGAAGAGTTAAAGCGGGCAACTGTTGGATTTTGCTCAGTGACTGGTGTTCAAGGAGTCAGTTATATTACGCAGGGAAGAAACTGGATTGAAGCGATATTCTGGTAGGACTTCTATACTGTCTAGAAAAGGCTGAAATATATCATCAAAGTGTCAGTTTTATTCTAAATATATTTTAAGGTAATTTTGGCCACTGGGACGACTTCTGCAATCAAGCCAACCTTTTTGTTATGTTATAAAAATACTTAAATGAGGGAGCAAAACATATTAGCATAAATTAATTGTTTTTGAGAATACCAGTATACTAACTTGTGCTTTGGCAACGACAATCATAATACAAAAGTACAAAATACAAAATTTTCTATAATAGCCTTTAAATATATTTTAATTGCATGTACATGGCCAAAAAAATAACTAAATGCACTAAAAGCTAGTGTTCCAGGCCTTGCTATTGCTAGTGATGATATGATAGCAGGACCGAAGAAAGAGTGAATATATTCTGTATAAAAATTATATTTCACAAGCATCTTATGTCAAAGATGACCAGTCCATGACTTGTAAATAAAAACACTGTTGCTCTCTGGGATACAATCTCATAGATCATTTACAGCTGTATAATTTCTTTACATACATATTTCCAGGTTGATTATCACAACAATAGCATTTACATGGGCTGCAATCAATGTGGAGAATGCATTTCGAGACTTTGCAGAGCCACTTACTATCGAGGTTGAAGGTACTTCGTTAAAACATGTTTAAAGTTTAATAGTGATAAAATCATTGGTCACTCTGAGAGAAAGGCAGTATAGCAATCAAATTAAAGTCTTTTATGAGTAGATGTATTTAGATAACCCACGGATACGGTCAATTAAAATGAAACTGAGAATGACCAATTTAAAATGGGCTACGTACGTAGGTACTTCACTTGGTAAACCATGTACCTAATACAATGGTCAACATACACACCATCCCCAATAGGATCATTTTATGCCAAATATTTGCCCTTCTAGCTGTCAAGGTTGAAGTCTCAGCAATCCACTTTCCTGCGGTCACCCTCTGTGCGGACAAACCTCCCGATCCCCTGGCTCTTCCAGCAGCCCTGTTGGACAGGGTCAACATTAGGTGTGAGATGGCTGAGGGGCAGCCAGAATGTGGGGAGAAGGAGGGCCGGATAAGGGAGCAGTTTAAGGTGAGTTAGGAGTAACTATGTGCAATATACCGATACCGCGGTATTAGTCGGTATTTTTTCAATACCGATACCGACATCGGTATTTTAAAACTAGTCGGTATCACGTTTCGGTATTTTGGCATGCATAAATTGCATTAAAGCATCACTTTTTATTTAAGAATATATATATATATATATAATGTTACTTGTCTTCTTACCTACTATTGTAAAAGTTATTATATGCTGTTTTCATTGGGACTATAATATGCTCGGCCACTTTTTTTTATTATTAAACTTTTTGCTTCAATGTGTAACAGAACTTTCCTGAAGTGAACACTAAGCTGCTAGAGCTGTCGCTTTGTTTATTATGTCTGGGAGTGCAGTGTTATATTGGGAGAGCCTAGATCAAACTGTAATTATAAGTCGAAAAAAAACATTAATTTCGTTTTACAATAAAAGCCTAGGGTAGAATCATATGATTCCTCCTAAATTGTAGACCAGGCCAAACACTTAACTTTTACTGTACCTTCATTAAAAATAATTACATTAAAGGTTAATTAAAGTATTTGTGCTGTTTTGTAATGGTAAGCAAAGGGCATGCCCCCCACAAAACAAAAAAGTAACTTTTTAATTGACCATGGCCCTCCATAACGCTACTAATTCAAAATACCGACAAATACCGACTAATAGTCGGTATTTTTCAATACCGTACCGACAAAATACCGACTAATGAATTTTGGATACCGCACATGCTTAGTTAGGAGGTACTAATTGGGTTCAAATAAGTATGGAAAGTTCAATGAAAGACATGTTCTAATAATACGTATTCTTTCTCTCTTTCAGACTTTACTGACTGAGATTGTAAGCATGTACATTCCATACACGGAAAATATTGGTAATTGGTTATCGATCTTTTTAACTTACGTACAAGGATGTTTGATGAATATGGATGCGAAGCATATAACAGTGCAAAAGGCTGCGCAGTTTCACTCTGGTCAGGTTGCGTGACAGAAGAATTGGCATTTCCGAGGGTCTCGGCATTCATTTTCCCGTCCTAGGCAGTTGCCTCCTCGCTCGCCAAAAGTACCACGACCGCGCGCGAAAAGTACCAGGAGCTCTTTCAAATGTGGCAGCTGCAACTTTGGCTTCGCCTCCATATTTCTTCTTTCCTCCAAGCTTACGTACCTACTAACGCCATCTGACTCCAATAGGGGGCGATATCGATTGGATAAGTGTCAAATTGCACGACATCAGTATGATTGATATGAAATATAATTATGTGGCATTGTTATATTTATTTGTATTTTAGTTGCATTTACTGGAGGAGATAAGTTGATGAAGAAATTGGTATTGGACGTTGTGAAGGACGCGATTAACCAAGCAGAGGTAAAATGTAATTTCGAGCATTGGGAAGAATTACATTTGAAAAGTAATTCTTAAAATGTTTGTGGAAATTGTAGTTTTTGCGGTAATTCAGGTGTAATTGCAATTCTCCACAATTACATCATTCTTGACTTTTCAAAACAAATGTAATTGTAATTAATGTAAAATAAATGTAACTTCCCAATTCTTGATTCAGATCCCGGTGGACTTCAGCACCTCCGACGTCCCCATCGACGCCTTTGACTTCTCCGAGTACTCGTTCATCGCCGCGTTCAAAATGTTCCGGGGCGTCTACGAGGCCAACTGGAAACCCCATGACGTCTGGGAGGACATGCAGGTCTACGAGAATGGAAAGTTTACAAAGAATATCCGGTGGAATGTATTTGATCAGAGCGATAGAGTGGAGTAAGCATAACTAATTATCTGGCATTAGGAGCCTCCCGGACAAGCTTTTTCCCATCTTTTTTCGCGTTTCTTTTTTCCTGGAACTTAGAATATTTTCCATGCCTGGCTAGCTAGTGAGTGAGTGGGAAAAGGGAAAAATTTTCTAAGTCCAAAAAATGGTAGAAATGAGAAAAAAGACGGCAGAAACAGCAATAAAGACAAGAATGATGCCTGTCATATCTTCTCATATCTTTTTGCAGTTCTGCTGAGCAACTTTTGCCATTTCTCAGGCAGTTTTCTCATTTCTGCCATGCAATTTCTGGGACTTGGAATATTTCACTCTTTTAACTCAGCTGTCAGCCATGTAATGGCAGAAATGTTGCCAGTCTGGGAGGTCTCTTAAGAACTGACAATAGCCTTCAAATTATCATGTAAAAATCCTTTTTTTATTATTACTACTCCCTTATACATTTTGTCTTCCTCTTCCTAAATAGTGTGGCTTTGGACACCATCGATGAACAGCTGTCTCAGCTCTCAGCCACTTCCTCTAGCGACTCCACAACCATGTTCAGCAGCGCCTCAGCTGAAGGCTCTTTCAACCCAGCGTTCACCTCGTTCTGCTCCAATGGGCTCTGCTACTACTATGATAGGTTTCTGGAGATTGTTAAGAAGATGCATTTGATGCAAACTACCGGGGAAATGGGACTAGGGGGAATGGTCATGTACCAGGTTGGCAATATATAGCTTTACAAAGTATTTTACTTACTCTCATACCATGCCATGTAAATTCATGTAAGGAAACATTACACTGTTCAATGTTCCTTTGATCTGTCAAATAAGAGAAGCAATGTTTTAGCTACTCATAGAATATCCAAGCTGATATAAAGGGGTTATTATAAAACCAAACATTTCCTTTTTAGATTCCTAAGCTTCAAGGAATGGTGCCATCCATTCAATCCCCAGCAACAAATGCCTCCATAACTGACATCAAAGATGTTGTGAGTCAGTTCATGGAAATGAGTTTGCAAGGAATTGATACAATAGAATTAATCACATTCTTAGGGGAATCTGGTGGTAATTACATCAAAAAATAGTTCTGCCAACTCTATTTGTGATGTGATTTTTATGTTTGCTGGATCATCCTGGTGTTGCCCATGGCACTACCTTTCGGCTCATTCACCAAACAAGCCATGACAGCAATTTCAAATTTTTTGAGTGGCACAGGGGGGATTCAAACCCGTGACCTCCTGGGCCGCAGGGATGAGTGACTTGCGATCACAGCTACCACATCCCCCCTTTTATATGAATTTATAATTTCAGGCTCTAATTCATCTCTTGGTTTCAATTTTGATTTGTCCACAATCATCCCAGTCATGTTTCTCTCCCAGACAATTGGTGCTTCAAGTATTACAGACTCAGAAATGCTCACTTTGCTTCAGCCACTACTGTCGGCAGAATACCTAGAGCTCACAGAGAGCTTTGATGCTATGAGAGAGAGGTGAACGAAAGTGTACTAGTTATAAAAGTTGGCCATATTTTATTTATCTTCGAGTAAATTAATACAGTTGATGTTCACAAAAAATACTGCTGGCGTTGAATGAATTTGATATATAATCATTTACTTCATTTCAGCCTTCCTCTGAAATTCTACACCTTGCATTACCTGGACTCTCTCCTTGGCACCACTTCATCGTTAAATGATAAGCTAATGTTCCTGTTTGCCATGGATGCTATTGAATCATCTTCCTTATCGGTAAAACGGGCATCAACCAAATTGGTACATCATTATCTAAAATATTTGGTCCTTTCAGATTTTCTCTACCGTGGATAAAGAAGAACAAGTCATTGTAGGTCATGAGTTAATTCGTCTATTCTGGACAGAGAGCAATAAGGGTCAGGATAGACAATATGGAGACACAAGGGCTAAATTGGTACACAGGCCTACATCAAGGTATGCATTCCCAAGCCATTTTTGTGACCTTTTGACACAAAATGTCTTTTAAAATACTTGTTAATTTGATATTGCTAGTCATATAATAATTAATAAATATGGATAGCTTATTATGGGCTAGGCACTTTAATATATTATAGTATTATTTGTAATGCACTGGAACAAAGGTAAATGGTCAAGGAGTTTGTATATATTGTATTAGTATATAACCATTGTGTTAATGGTATCCCGGTACAAATGCTCTTCATGCTCAAAATAGTAACTAATACAATGTTGTATCCTCAATATTATGTCATTACAGTGGTATATGCAGCATGTTCAACCCAAGCCCTCTGGAAAGTATTATGACAGGATCTGCAAATGCAGAGGATTTTATGGGAACTTACTGGATGACATCAAATAAAATGAACATGGTGGATATAGTCAGCACAACAGGAATCTTCTTACTCTTAGATTTGCACTTGTCAGGTATGGAAACAAAATGACTATCAAAACTGACTCAACACTCTAACTGATTTATAGATTCTCAAAG
>LR140775.1:0-14950 GCA_900659605.1 Tisbe holothuriae | reverse complement strand
CAGACCTCCTTATCGCCGTTGGCGCCCACAATTTTGGCCTGGCCGTGGACGACGCCGTCCTCGTAGGAGATCTGAAACGGGATTGAATTAAATGAAAATTGCAGGCAATATGTGATAATTGTAAACAGGTCAATGAGGAGGCCGTGGTCTGATTAAACAAGAAGCTTCCCAGCCAAGTAATTCATTTATACTATTAAATCTTTAGATCTAGTGATACTCATTAAATCTTATGGAACCTCACTGTGCATTAAATGGTTACTAAAGTACAAGTTAGCTCTGCTCCTACTGTATTACTCCAGAGTACTCCTCTAGCTGGAATCTGCCTCTTCATTGGCTGAAATATTGCTCTGCAACTCCTTAGCGTTAAGGACTTTTAATAATCGGACTCAGAAGTCTTCTAAACTATTTTTTTTTAATATTTTCTAGTGATCCCTAATTGTATATTTTTGGGCACTACCTTACGGTTCATTCACTAGACCGCCGTGATCACAATTTTTCCTCATCATGCCGCTGGGGTTATTCGAACCTGCGACCTTCTGGGCGCAGGATCGAGCAACTTGCGACCACGGCTAACACGTCCCTCTTTTTCTAAACTATTATAATACCTCCAGTCGATCCCCATTCGCCGCAAATATCGTTGCCGGTCCAAAGAGCTTGTTATCCTGATACGTTCTAATCTCCTTGGAGTTATCCGGATAGATGACGGTGGCCTGACCGTTCAGATGACCGGACTCGTAGTGACGCTCTTCGCATTCGCCGTCGTTGGATTGCTTCACGGCAGTGCCTGGAAGATTTCATTGTGTTAAAAAAAAATGCACTATCTGCGACCTCATGTGCATGTGGATGTATGACTAAAAGATTTAATAATTGTTTTGTTTTTTGAACATTGAAATCTAAATTACATTGTTGGTGTTAAATGCTGCAATGCATATGGATGTAATGTCCAATAGTACAAGGAAATACAATAACCAATTATGATGTTGAATATTGTTGGGAGTATAATTCAAAGGAAGAGTAACATTACAAATTTAGATGATGGGCCATAGGGCCTTAAACGATTTAACACTGGTTTCTCTTTGGTTAAAACTAAATTACATTGTTTAAATTTAAAGTACGCTTATGTTGATGGGGTCTTTAATTTAGATTATTTACCTTGCAGCACTCCTTGTTCATAGATCCTCGTCTCCACCGTGCCACTGGTGTAGAAGTACTTGGCTGGGCCATCCAGAAGTCCATTGACATAGCAACGCTCCTCTCTGAAACATGTCAATTATTAGTAAATTCATGCTGCAGTTCTAGTCGGCAATAAGGCTGCCAAATTTCTAATGGTCAACAGCAGATAACGGCCCAGTTGACTATTTTAACCACCGGTAGATGGCACTGTAAGCACCTTGGCCATTCAGGACATTGATAAGCCTTTTATTTACTCAAAGGAGTCTTGCAAAAATGTTACCACAAAGTTTTTCTAACATATTTTCCATTTAGTTAGGCAAGCACCTCTGAGTATTCAATGAAAATTTCCTGTGTGTTGCCATGGACCATTGGCCAAGGTGCGCAGTGCCATCTATTGGCCCTAACAAAAAGTTATCTGTTGTTGGCCAATAAGAATAATTATAAAGACATGCCTGCTCCAGTTTGACATGGTATGCCACTAGATGGTGCTCAGGTTCCCAACATGAAATACTACTGTTTTTCCTTTTTAATGTGTAATTACTTTAAAAGCTAAATAACAGGGACCATAAATGTTGAAATTAATATTGCAGACAATGCAGACAAAAACAAATGGAATGATGCAGCAAACGAGATCCAGCGCAAAATTTACCCAATTTGTAGGACTCTTATAATTATGGTGCAGTTATTGGGAATTACATTTGTATAATTTACATTTTTACGTTACGTATACGTATAATGTGTGCCTGTGTCTAAGTCACCCTATAAAGATGTTCTTGCTAAAACTATTTTGATTTATGGAATTTATACCCAAGAATATATTCGGATTGTATGTAACTTACCTATCCCCAAGATGACTGACAAAAGATGCCGTCCCATGCAACCTCCCCTGCTCATACATCCTCTCCTCCACGTCCCCATTGGGCAGCCTCATCGTCGCCCTCCCCTCGCACACGCCGGTGCGGTACACACGCTCCTCCACCGCCCCGCTGGCTGCGTGGTAGACGGCTGGGCCGTGCACGCGCCCGTCCAGGTAGGCGAATTCGAAGCGCTCGTTGGCCTGAGTACCGAAGATGATGGCCGGGCCCTGGAGTTGGCCGTCGATGTAGTTGCGCTCCTCGCGTTTGCCGCTGGAAAAGATAGTTTTTTCGAACATAAGCAAATCTAACGTTTGATAAGTTAATATTTGTTTTCTTTTTAAAAAGAATTCATTGTACCAAATCCGCCAATTCATCAGGATTTCTCTAATTTTCTGCTGTTGATGTTATGTTTCTTTACAAGACATCAATAATTGTTCCTAAGCACAACATGGAATTGTGAATATACTGTACTGTAATTTTTTTACTGTTCTACTGTCATTATATTCCTCGTGTTTTATGTTGATGATTTATGCCGCTTTTTGTGTACACCTAAGGTGTACAATCAAACCAGCTTAAAATTTAACTACATAGAAGGTATGCCATATCTCAGGATCAAGGAAGGTAGCTTACCTCCAGTCTCCAAATTATATGTAGTCGAGCATTAAATGAACTTACCTTTGAATAATGTAATCTTTCCGTTTTCATAACTCTAACATCAAATCTGTTCCTTACAACCTTACCTCATCATTAAGATAAAAAAATAAGTCTTGACAACCCATAATTACCTTGCAAAGTGCACCACAGACGGCCCCTGTTCATAACCCTCCTCATAATTAGCCTCCTCCTTACTTCCACTAGGATGGAAGTACGTAGCCGGCCCATGCCTCAGCCCCTGGTCCCACATGGCGACATCATAGTGCCCGGACTGCCAGCGGTGTTCCCCCTGACCCTGTTGGAGGTTGTTGTCCCACTCTCCGGTGTAGACCTCTCCGGTGGTGTATTCCATGGAGCCGTGGCCAGTACGACGCCCGTTGAGCCATTGTCCGGTGTAGACTTTGCGGCCCTAGAAAGATGAACATATATTTAGAAGAATGTGTGATTCATTGCTTAATAAATTAACCAATTCAACACTGAGACACAAACGCAGATGTTCCAGAATCCGGAGGCTAAAATTGTAAAGAAGTTGCTACAAAAAATTCAAGCTATTAAAAATGTATTGTGCAACTATTGATTAACTTTGGTTCATAATGATGTACAATATCTTATTAACAAGTCAATTCGACCTTTTATGATGGACTAACTAATAACAACAAATAAAATAAGCGACATTTTATGTACCAACTAACTACTATACAACTGACACAACAGATACAAATGAGCGGTCCACTGATTTATAATATGCCGATAATATTAACTTATACTCACAATGGCATCGTCGTTGTTAAAGTTGCACGTCCCGTTTCCATGCGGCTTTCCGTCGGCGACCTCCCCGACGTAGACGCCGAACGGCATCTCAATGCGGTCCTCGCGGTTGGAGCGGAGGTTCACCATGATGAAAATGCTCTGGAAAAAATATTATATTTGAAGATGTGTTGAGGTTTAACGTTTAATCAATTTGTTTGGAGCAAGAATAACCAAGCAAACCAAATAGTTGTTTGCGAACCTGTTCAAATTCTGAACTGAAATACAAGCAATATTACTACTGTAATCAAGTTTTGCCGTAAAATACAAAATGTACAAGCTAGCTAAGATATGTATGTGTTTGGTATGAGTTAGTTTCTAAAATGAAATGACCGTAAAGAAGAATACAATTCAATGACCCCAGGCCTGTATTATTACAGAAGTCAGTGTATAATTAAACATTAGTGCTTAGCCTAAAAGTAATATGTCTTAATTGAGTCAGAATATAGTAATACGTAACTATGGGAAGAATTTATTTTTACTAAGATTTCTCTTTAACAAATATCAAGAAAGTTTTGCATTTTTGACAGCATCACTCTGCTAACGTAATCAGAGCGTATACGGAAAAAGCGTTCAACGTACTAGAGAATGACGTATGAGTAGCGAAGAAGGAAAATAGAGATCTGTTCACTACGTAATAATTTTACACACAGTAGAAGGGAATGCCCAAATCGTCTATATCCGTAGTATTGATACATTTTATACAATACTTTTATCTGTAGCATTGTTTCATTTTTATGCGTAACACGTATAAAATCCAATACATAACAACTGTGCTTTCTCCAAACAGCTTTCATCCTTGCTTGAACGACCGGAAAGCTCATTTCCTTCCTCCTATCCTAGAATCAGGCAGCTGAGGGGAAGAGGGGCAGATAGCTTCTGTTTCTCTCTGTTTTTTTGACACTGAGTGCATAACATACGCTAAACCCGCCGAGATTCGTTTCAGATAGACGCTGACGTCAGCGTCGCATACCAGTCGCATTTCTCATTGTCCCTTATCTAGAAATCCGCACATTCATTAATACGAGAAATGCATGCATACAGCAATGGCTTGTATGCGACGCATACCGTAAGAGAAACGAATCTCGTCGGGAAACTATTTTTAATATGAGAGAGAAAATATGCTTTACGCTGCCTTTACATCACTAATTAGTTATTATTGCAATCCGCCACATATTGCATATGTTCATATGAGGTATTAACAAATGTATGCTTAAATTTTTATTAAGTATTGTATTAAGTAATGTTCTATGAACAATCATAAGTATTCGAATCTCTTTTGTAATTCTTCCTACATAAGTGTTTTGCTCCTCTTCCTTCTTTCGAAAATGGAGCGAACGGCCTTTAAAAGTTCAAAGATTTTTTGGCCTTGGATCAAGTTCAAAGGATGAATCTAAAGGAAGAAGAGTTTCATGTTGCGCAAATCATAATCATATCGTTTATGCCAATATACATGTATATAATTATTTTATCAAATATGTATCCTCAAAATGAGTTACAAAATAATTATAAAATTATATTATCCACTTGAGCGGGCTTGTATTAAATTAGTGTATACAACAGTTGAAAAGTAAATATGCGCCTTGTTTCTCGTCCAAATATCAACACATATTTAGCAACGGTACACACATAAAAATCTTGACCAACCAGCTGTCCCAAAAACGTACTCTATACACATTATTAAGCTACTTTAATCTATTCTTACCTTTTATTTTGAAGTTTATACACTTTTCACCACAATAAACAGCTTATGCAACTTTTTATGAAATGCAAACAATAGTAATTCACACTTTTAACCGTATTATGTGCACCAGATGTGCAATTTATACACACTCCCGACCTCTTGTAATACACACACATACACTCCTTTTAAGAAGTTGAGTTATAAGCATGAAGACATATTTTGAGCGAGCGCGCGCGTAGAGTATAAACGCGCGCGCTTGTTGCCCACCTGTGTAGGCAGTTTACAGGACGGGTGTTTATTAGGCATGCGATAATCAATGTGGGCACAGTTGGCGATTGAATATAATTTGTTGGTTATTGGTTTGATTGAGGGTGACTAATGTTGATGAAATGTCAGGAAAATAAATATCGTCAGCATCTACGTGGATTTTGGGAATATGAAGCATAACTTTTGATATATGTAATGGCAGTCACCTAATGGGTAACCGCAGACAACGGCTCAGATTAGTTATGTTAACCATAGGTAGATGTCACCTCAGGCACCTTGGCCCATCTGGACATTGAAATGCCCTTTATTAATGCAAAGGAGTCTGGTGAAGATGTTCTTATAAAGTGTTTCTGACATATTTTACATTTAGTTAGGCAAGCCCCTTTGTCCTTTGATTATTCTAGGAAAATTTCATGAATGTATGCTTGGACCTTGGCCAAACTGTGGACTGCCATCTACCGGACAGAATTTATATGATATGTACCCTTGTCTGCGGTTTCCCATTGAGAGAATAGGGCAATAAAGAGAATTCACCCGTCATTGTTTATTACATGCATAAAATTATTAAATAGTTATACTAAACAAAAATTACGAAATAATATTTATTTACTAATAAAGTAATAAGGGACACTTTTCTATGCCGGTTACTAACGATCAATATGCAAAATTAGTTCAAAGTTTCAATTATCAAAGGTATTAAAGTAAGAAAAGAATCTTTGAAATCACATCAAGTGAAAACTTCAAAAGGAATAAACTGTTCCATATTTTCTTAACTTTCAATATTGTGAGATATGCGAAACATTTATATATTTGTGTGGATTCTTTGTAATGGACTTTGTGTTTTGGAGGGACTGCGTAAGCTCTGGCTTCAAGAAATTTACTTTTTTACAGGCTCAGTCCTTAAAACATCCTTGGTCTCAGTGAAAAATAGACCAATATTAGAGTCACTTTTGTAATGAAATGGTTACCGTTGGTTTTTAATATCCAACAACGGCCGATACATTCATGGATTGTCATTATATATATTTTTTTCCAAGATCAACCACTGTTTTTGAAAGTAACACTGCACTGTCTTAATTATTCTGTGTAATTAGGCAGCTAGCAGCTAATTAATTCATAAATTTCTCAAATGTAAACCGGCCATTTTACGTTCATAAATTACATATTCTGACCCCTCGGGCCCTCGCTGTATTCGCCTTTTTCATCATCATGCCTCAGGGGAATTCATACCTTGAGGGGTATTCAAACCTAGTAAATCCACCACCTTCTGGGTCGAACCCAAGCCGACTTTAACTAAAGGTGGAACCAGGAAATATGTTGTCTTAAATTTTCCGCGGTGATAGGGAGAAAATATAGTTGCCACCTTAGCCAATCAGAGAGCTCCTTTAAATCAGCCAATAGGAGAGAAGCCGGGACAATTGGAAGCCCAGGACTCAGTTTCTACTGTTTGGTGGGAACTGAGCACTGAGCTCTCAGATTGCACAGCTTCTCTCTCATTGGCTGCTCAAAAGCAGCTCTCTGATTGGCTCATTTGGCAACTATATTTCTCCCTGCAACGACGGAATATTCACGACAACAAGTTGCGTGAGTTAACCTCCCCTACACCCCCTTGGTGTGCATCATATGAGAACTTTGAAACGAACCTTCATAAAAATTATCATACCTCAATTATCTCTAAAATAATGCTCCATACTAGTAAACTCATTGACGCCCATGAAGATCACCGGACAAGGCTGGCATCCCTTTCTTCCCCTGTAAACAAGTTGAAAGTCGATTTCTCCTTAATTCTGTAATTGAGCCCATTATATTTCTCCTCCTCCCCCCTCCTTGTGTCTAATTGTATTAGCTACCCTTCCCGGCAGCCTTCACCATTCCAAAGCAAAAGTATGCTCATACAAGTGAGTTTCCGACGTCTTCATCATTTCCCAGCAATTGCCTTCATTTAAAAAGCGCCGAAATTGCTGAAAACCCCTTTTCCTTCTTTCTGAGATTTCCTCCAATTAGCCCCATTACGGGAGACTAAGAAGGGGAAACCATACCAGCCGCAGAACCAGAAAAGAGTCTTAATAATATAATGCGGCATCTTTTTGCCAAACTTGCATTGTCTGAGTTCAGAATATGTATTTTTGGGAAAGGATTTCTAAATTGATTAGGACAATGGTTAACCATTTAATATACGTACTTGTAAGGAGTGCTAATTATTTCTTACTGGAGACTTTAACGCCAAGAAAGTGTTATACTAAACATTGAAACAAAACGGAAATCACACTTCTTGATGACTTTTTGGAGAAGATACGAGACAAGAGGAAGCTGTGAAGAGAAATAACACAATAATCATAATGTCTCTCAGTACAGAGAAGGAGGAGAAAAGGGCTTTTGATCACTGCACTGATGTAAGAGGTGTCAAAATAAAGCAGTCAAAAGGAAGTTTGTTTTGCAATACCACCACCTTACGCATTGGGTTAATAAAACTAATGACATTTGGGGAAAGAAGGAGGAGGACAATAAAAGCTGAAACCACAAATATATTGCATCCATATTTTGTGTCCCTATTGCCAAATGTTCAAATATGGACTATACAATTTTCCCATAAGACCCATTTTGAAACCATTTCGTCACCGAATAAATACACGCGCGACTCCTCAAGATCTTTGAATACAATAACGTGAGAAGTGAAGAAGACAAAAGAAAACAAAAATACCCATATTTAGGGATGTGATTTTATTTTAGACCAGAGCCTCACGACATAAAAGTTCCAATAGAATTCAATATACAAATGTATTGCATGCGTCTTGGGCTGATTTTTTCATTTAAAAAGCTGAAAAATGTGTATCATTCTATTCTGTTTTATGTCGTGTGGATTGAATGTTAAGCGGATATATATATTATTTATAGACGGTGTTATTTTAAAGCTGAGATGTTTTATTTATATCAAGGACAAAACTTTGACAATATGGCTTCCTGTGCGATATCAATTTACAGCAGAAGTCTGTTTCGTAACAAGAAGAAAACACATCGTTTTGGTCAGAAATTGGTGGTTTTAGCTCTTCGATTAAATGTGAAAGTATTGCCATTTAAAAAGAGAGATAAATTGCCGTTTATGCAAGGCTCTCGTTAATGAAATGTGTTGAGATTAACCACAAAATCTGAGGAAAACTATAATAAATTTCGTTCTTATACTCACTTTAACCCATTAACATAAGGCCACCTGGTCGACTCTCACTCCACTTTATAACCCTTTTAACGGCCGATTAAATGTAAAGAATTGTCGTTAAAAATTAATTGGGTATTCTGGCGTCACTCATTTCTGACGCATTTTGACGCATTTAGTGATGGCGAGGTTGCGTCATCTATGGAAAAACATGCAAATGATGGAAAGGAACAAAAGGCGATAAACTTTAAACGAGCTTTTATTTGAAATTTTATCTTTATTAAGTGTTTATTGCCTCGCAATTTTTCTTAGTTTTTTTCTACAGTAATCTCTTTAGTCTTCATTGAAGTTCTGATTAATCTTGAAAATAACAAACTTAAGCAAGCATTTATTTATTTAATTGTTTTTGATACCAGCTATCAACTAGTATATTTATGGATACTTCCTAAGTTATTTAACTTATTTTATACTTAATTCCAAATGTCCTAATGCATGTGTTTTTGATATATCTAGTCGGTACATGTTCTCCCATGTCCTGACAAGAAGGCATAATTTTGAATATGGTGTGAATCCCTCTTTTACCTTTTTTAAACGACGTTTTACCCCCTTCAGTCTCACCATGAACCTGTCTAATATTAGCCATCAGGGTTGCCATTTTGGCTCATTTCGATGCAAAAAGTGATCTGTAATGAGAGTATTAGTTCTTTCAGAAATGGCATCCCTGCTCTGAACACGAGACTTGGTCATCTGTTTCCTAAAAATAAAGAAGGAGAAAAGGAAGAAAACAAGTGTCGGAACGGAGTAAATATGTGTAAAATACTGCTGAGAGAGATAATCCAGTTTATGGTGGAAAGGAAAAGTGGCTTCCATTTTAATGTTGTTATTTTCCATACCACAAAAGAAAGTGTGACATGTTATACATATCAAGATGTAAGAACAAGGGTGTTTCCTTCTGACAGCATCGTTATTATGTACATAGTAAATGGAGCTGTTATCTGTCTTGCAATTTAATTCACACTGTGGTTGGGCATTGACAATGACATCTGGAATTAACCTACTTACCTAATAAAGGTTTTATTTGCACAGATATTGCAATTAATATGAAACATGTTAACCTACTGAGACAATCATAACATATGGATGATTCAGCAATGTTTTATAAGCATCAAGAATATGCTAAACTCTAAAGTGTAACCTCTCTAGCAATCCACACTTTTCCTCCTCTCTAGTCTGATACGTGCCTACCCTGCTCCGTTAGCACACATTAAAACCCTGCTGGTTCCCACACCGCTGTTATTAGCGCTTATTATGATCATTGTACACAAGTGGGAGTAGCAGCAGCAGCAACAGAAGAACACATACATGGGAAGAAGAAGAAGAAACTTTTAAATGATTCCGGCACTTCCTTCCTGTAGTAGGTTAACAGGGAAAACTCAGCTTTGTATAGGAGAAATTGGGAAAGTATTGGGCCTTAATATAGCAATATTTGTTGTAATGATTTAAAATTATATATACTGTAAATATGTTAAAAAGTTAACCTTCTAATGACATGACAAAAGCTTCTACGAATTATTATGCCCATAATTAATCATTATATTATTAAATATTGACTGCCAATACCCAGTAAAATAAAGGAAGCTAGCAAAAGAGTAAAAATATTTGCTTATTTGGCGAATTTAGACGGGATAATAAATAACTATGTAGCAGTAGCAAAAGAAACCCCTTTTCAATGACAAGACGCATTTCCCCCTTCTTTTCTAAGGAATAAAAAGTCATGTTTATTGAGCTGAAGGAAAGTGAAATCAGGGTGTCTGGCTATAATAAAGAAAAAGAATAGTCTACTTCAACATTTTGCTTACGGTCAACCACAGAAGTGCTTCTCGACCTAAAATGCATGGATGAAGGAAAACAACTCTTTTCTAAGCTGCGAGTGAACGGTATTTTATTCGTAACTGTTTTTGACTGGACGGCAGTTTGAACCCCGTTAAAGATGTGCATTGTAGGATGAAAATGTTTACATCAGCTACATTAAGATTGACTTCAAATGTGTATTTTGTAGATGCAGTACAATGTGCTTTGAGTAGACTCAGTAGAGTCTGGCAATCTGATTTATCACTAGTCAAAACATTTCCTAATCTACATGACCCTACTTTCTTTATTCAAAAATGCGGTTGTTAAGATGATGCCCGGAACATTCCAATTCCTGTATGATTTATCCTCAGTGATTACCTTTAACGGTTTGCACACAGTGGATTCATATATATAACAACATCATTAATACATACACAGTAAACTTTAACCACAGTGATATCCTATAATATATTCATAATTTCCCGCACCATACCACTGTGATGCCCTTCCTTGTCTGTGTATACATTATGCTCGACATCTAAATTATTCTTCCTGAGACGCGTGGTTACAAAAGAAGTTTAATTTGGGTGGCAGACGGAGAAGGAAGAAGAAGAAAAGAAATCGCTATTATTATTATTATTATTATGAGCTATGCGGAGAGGAAGGAGAATTATGCAAATTGCAAGCATTCTTTCTAAAACGAAGACATTCTAGAGTGGATCATGGATGCTAAAGCGGAGTGTGGATCAAGGACATGCAATACAATGTGTATGGTAGATCAGCATTCTCACAACTCTCATTATCTTGCCAAACCCTTTTATATGTGCGGAATAGCTGTATCAACAAGCATGTCAAGACTTGAATCCTGTGCTTTATTAGTGAGTTTTCGAACGTGATAGGAGAAGTATCTAGACCAATTACACTTTCAATGAACCAGATATATATTTACTTAATCAGAAACAGTCCAAATGAACTTGATTTGCATCTTTACATCCTTCTCCCACCTCCTACGACCTTTAAAGCTTTTAATTTAACTCCTGTGCTTTCTTTCGCCCTTCGGCTGCCTTTTGATGATGAAGATGATTTTTGATGAAACATGATTACAACAAAGAGGAAACCAGGGGTTTAAAGTAATTGATATTGTAACTAGCCATAGTCATAGCCATAGGGCTCTTGAGCTGCAACTTTGTTATATATGTGTTAGTGTTATTTGGACGTTACTGTTACTTTTCTGCGTAGTAATTAATTTGAGTTACTGTCTAAATTGCAACCTGTAAAGCCCTGGAATAGATGGCGAAGGCGGCCGAGGAATGAACCAAGATGCCGCCGCATCGCCCCCGAGGGGATTTATTCAGATTTTATTACAAACGGTAAAGCTCATTATGAGAAGGAAGAAGAGATGAGGTTTCGCAATTTCGGAAGAAGAGGAATCAATTTTAAGTGGAGAAAACTTTGATTAGTGATAGGCTTGCGGTTATGTTTAGCATGATAATTTGAAGTCTGTTTTAATGAAATATTTTAAAGGTTATACCGGGGACTACGATTTATTTATCTGTTATTGTCCATTTCATTTTACAATAATAGTCCGTAGACCTGCAAGTATAACTGAAAATGTGTTACTTACATGTTTTGCTTATGTTCCTTTAGTTATCAAACTTGTCAAGCACTGCAATATGATCATGCTAAATGAAGTTATAAATGCGCACATAAAGTCATGCTAGCCTTATCCTTGCTTCTAATGGACATTTATCCCCATGACTTACTCTTCATTAATCTTAAGGTTTGGGTTGTCAATAAACATTGCCTGGAACTCAAGGATACACGTTTTCTTAATGATAACTTAGCTAAATGATGCTGTAGTTATCATTATTATTTGTCTTTTTCATGATAGCAACATGCATTTTTGTGTCCTGTTGGTCTTACTAGTATGCACATATGCAGTATTAACCATATTACAATCTTAAATATTATGACTTATGCAGGTACTCACTAGGACATCCTATATGCGACTTGAACTCGTATAGCTATTTATAATCTTCCCAAATCAGTACTCAAGTCTCTTGAGCACCCTTCTTACGCAATTTTTTATATCCCGTACATCGGATTTATTTGCATCCTTATTTGACGAGCTTAAATCTTTCTTTTTAAAGGAACTTCCCAGTCAGAAGATTTTGTTTTATTGCAAAGAATAAAGTTCAATCTCGAGTCCCCGTTTGATGTGTCTTTAAAACGTACAGCAGCAGGTGCCGTGAAGGACAATACAGCTAAAGAGATCCTCTTTAAAGATGAAGACAAGAAGGACTAAATTGGAATGTTTGAGCAATAATATTGAACGAAGAGAATGAAATTCTCCTCAGAGTTGCACATCAGAGAGAGAGAGAGGAAATGTTTTATTTTACAAAAACAAAACTTTGTCTTTCTGTGAGTCCAAGCTCAGTATTAATAACCCATAACGATTATTAAAGAATAACATGGTAAGAATTGGTAACAAAAAATGTGTCTCCAGCCGTGCGAATATGCGCATAGTATGCACGTAGAAGCAAAGCAAAAATAAAGATGTACATACAAGATGTATATACATGTATAATATGTGCTAAGGATACTTGACTGACAAGGATACTTGACGTTTAATTGTCACATTAAACCCTCGCATGCCCACCTTCAAACTGTAATAAAGAAAACCTTCACGACGATTTATTCCTCTGCTCATTTCTTCATGAGCAGACGTCGCCGTACGTCGACCTTCCCGTTTCATACTTCGAGGCCCCTTAAAAAGATCTTTTCCACTCGTTAAAATGAGCGTAAAAATCTCTTCATTCTCGTGACTTTGAAGAGCACGAGCAGGATTGAAAACAATAAATCCGAGCCTGGAAGAAAATGAATAAAGTGGGTTTTAATCCTGAAGATGCATTTGCAATTTGGAAACAGGTTTTGATAATCAATAAGATTCGATCAGATATTTGCATATCCTTTAATAGGTACTTAAGCAGTTTCCATTCGTCTATTTTGAGTAATATGGGTGTACTGAAGTTGCAAAATTATTTTGTAGAGATAAAATCAGTTGCCACTATTGTATATATGCACTTAGTTGCATTTTTGCTGCAGAGTAATAAATGTGGGCGATATAATTGTGACATATAGAAAAACATTTTATGTTATACTTGCAACCTCTGATACTAAATACATTGCAAACAAAACAGTGAGATAAAATTCAACCATTTTACATGCAAGTTAAGTACTTACAGACTGCATCTTAATACAAATACAACTGCTTTAGCTTTGTAAATATGACTTAATTTTAAGGCCATGTTTCGTTGGGTTGCATTGCAAAAATACATAATTATTATGGAACATGATAAGAGCTCAAAAATGGTTTATACGACATGAGAAGAGAATATTTGCTTGAGAATGGGAAAAACAGTCAATCCGCCTTCGTCAAAAATTTATTAAATATTTAACGTCAATTCCTCCTTGAAAAAATGCTGGAAAACAGATTGAGTGGGATTTTAACAAATCGGCGTTAAATCACCCAAAATTGAGTGTCATAACCTTGAAGTTACGTTTCTGTTTTCACGTCTACCATTGAAGAAGAAGAAAAATCAATATCATACATTAGCACGACTCAATTCTGTAAGTGTAAAATGACAGAAAAGTTGCTAAATGACCAAACTACCAATTGAGTTCTAGGGCCGGTTTCTTTTTCCCAAAAACTCTATACACATACAGTATATTTATGTAATTTATTATGCAGATCTGTAACTATATATGAAGCTCAAATCTGAGTTTGTACTTGTATAATAATAAGATTCTGAGACAACTATTGCTATATTAACACTTTTTTGGCCAATAATGCTGGCATTTTTTTTAAACTGCCGTCCTTTTTTGCCCGAAAATGCCAGTCTGGGAGCGGCTTTACATCGGGACCCCGGTCATGCTCAATAATGCTCAATAATGTACCGTATTACTTCAAACCAAGCTTCTGGTGACCATGATTTTTCAGAACAGATTATTTCTGGAGTTCAAATCGTTTTAGGAAAAACTAGCTGTCACAAAAGAAAACCGCAAGACTGCAACACACAATGGATCAATCTAAGGAAATAATTCAATTATTCCCCATTGTGTCTCACAGTGCAGTGAATGAAATGAACAATTGTCATGATTGGAAGTCGTTAATGGTTTTATACACAATTTATTGGTTTGCAAAAGCAATAACTTGATTATACCGAACACCATATCTGTGCATTATGTAACTGAGAACAAGTCTGTTTTCCTCGAAATCTAATGATAATAATAATAGGCTCCAATTTTATACGAGTTGTGTATTTGCCGCCAGCTATTTAGTCTTATTACGGAAAGTTTTTTAGACATCGTTATCAAAATTCTCAAATCGTGGGTCTAATTTTAAGACAAAAGATTAGCTTTCATCGCTTTATTATATATATATATATATATATATATATATATATATATATATATATATATATATATATATATATATATATATAT
>LR140774.1:0-14952 GCA_900659605.1 Tisbe holothuriae | reverse complement strand
TTGTAGCCATCAAATTGAGCAAACTATCGCATAACAATAAAAGATTCGGCTGCTATCCAATATTCGATTTTTTATGTGTGTCCGGACTTGTATGCATTAGGCATGTCTTCCCAGAAATAGCCTGGAAGATATTGGCTTCAGCATTTAAAAGTGACTATATTGGACGTTCAATGTACGGATATAGCTCACTGGGTACATCAAATATTCATGGAAAAAACTCTTTTATTCTATTTTGATAGTGTGGCTCCCATTTGTTGAAATAAAGGATAAACAGTGTACGTCACTTGTTAGTTCATTACTACATGATTTTTTCAATTATCCACATTACTGGCGATTGATATCTGGATAAATTGAGCCATCAAAGCTAATGGAAAAACAAGAACTTTTTAATAACTGAAGCTTAAGTTCAATACACTCTAAAGTAGTTGAACAGTGTATTTAGTGTATGATGGTATTTCAACCTTATTTGACTATTACACAAAATTGGATCAATCAATAAACCAATACCTACCTACATTACAGACAATGTAAACATGTATTGGGTTAAGTGAAATGCACTTCCTGGAAACTTTCCTGTCTATTGAGTCCAAAACAATACTAACGTATAACTGGGCTAATCAAATGTTTATACGCCCGCAATTACTTTCACATTAATTGTCGTTTTTAGAGTCAATAATGTAAACATATGGCCGACAATAGTGTTTCTAATTGCAGACAGGAAAGAGGAAAAATGGGATGTGTAACATACAGAACAAACTACGATACAGTTTCCGGACCCTAAAGATCACATAAAATTTTACAGTGGATTAATACAGAAAAAATTGTCTACTCTTACATAGTAGCAATTTATATGGTATTAGCTTAATTTGGTTTATTTAAAATGTTGAATTGTTTTTAATTAAATCCATTGTGTGTGTCCTATACGTTGAATTCCGAGGGAGAAATACTCGAAAAGGAAAAGGATGTTTTGGAACCATTTAGTCGTCCAAACATACACATGATGGCCGACCTTGGACATTTTTGCGCTCAACTTACTGACTTTCTTTCGAACGATTTAATCACTCATTTAGCACGTGATAAATTCAATTTTACTTTAACTTTTTTTAGCCAATGAACACTATTTACAACACAAATTCTTTCAAATTGCATCAGGCGTCAATTACTTTCAATTTTTAGAATCCATTTTCCTGTTTATAATTAAAAAATAGAGTTGATGGCTTTCACGCAAGAATTTGATATTTGATAGCGTGATGTGGCCTTGCAGGGAGAGTCTTGGACTTTTTCCCAGGGCTGCCACATAAATAGCTTATTAGTCATTACTAAAATTCCGTATGACTAATATTTAAACTAAAAGAGCAGATTAATCATGACTAAAATTCATTGTACAGCAGTCAGACTAATACTTCAAATATCTGATAAAATTTATATAAACTCCCCTGTAGCATTTGGTAAAGAGCAACCCTGATCTTCCCTCTCCAAAAAGTGTTGATAAACAACTCGCCCACTCTCATTCGACGATGGGCCTGTGCGATAAAAAGTAGAAACATAAGCAAACGGGGGGCTGAGTGGTGAGAAATATTTCAAGTCTAGTTCAAGAATTGGAATTTCCGCCTCCTTGGGGAAATTAATCCGTATTTTTCGATCAGACTTCTTTGATCATGAGAGTCAATATGTCTAATCCAAACGTATTTTTCCACCAAATGCAGTTCCTGAGAGACCTTAAGCACATTGGATTCCGAACTTATAAGATCAGATAACATGGGGGCCATATTCGCAAGTCGCTCGACTCTGACCCAGAAGGTTGCGGGTTCAAATCCCCCCTGCGGCATGATGATAAAAATTGCGACTTTGGCATACTAGTGAATGAACCGAAAGGTAGTGCCCAAAATATACAATAAGGGATCATTCATAAAATATTTAAAAGGGATAAGATATAATTACTTCTACTACCATCCCACTGTGCACACTGTGGTTCCAATTAAGTTTAAGATCGCCGTCATCATCATCATCCATGTCATATTCTGAAGCAGTCGAGGGATCTTCAAGGCATTAAATTGCTATTTTCGTTGGCCCAAGAGGAGCACTTTTGGGGCGAAGAAGAGATTTTCGTCCACTCTGGAGACTCTTCAATATTGTCTTTGGACCCTGCACGAAATTACTTTCTCTTATCTACTCAGGGACAGAGAGAGAGAAGGAATTTTTAAATCGGCTAGAGTCAGGAATATTCTCGAACATGAAAATGAGCGGAATGTAACTAAAGGAAGCATGCAAGAAACGCATACATTTTGGAGGAGTTCGTTGTTACCAGGCGAGAAATATGGGGGTTCTCGAAGCCAATATGCCCCGCGAGCCCTTGTTCACAGTAACGAGGCCAAAGATTTAAGAGCAGTAAAACGGAGCCTTAGCATTGACCTCCTTTCCCCCCTTTTCCATTTGCTACTCTCGCTCAAGATCGAGTCTACAACAAAGCAGTTGAGGGATTGCCATTTTGTACTCTACTCATGGCGACATTATTAACAAATATTGTCACCATTTTAACTGTATATTTCACAAAATGGCATCCCTATCGTCAACTAAGTATAGCCCACTACTCCCCCTTTTTTCCTCCTTCCCTGAAAGATGGATCTGCGTTCGTGCTCAGCCGATCCTCCTCCTCCTTCTTATTCTACAGCCAGGAACTGCATTGTGTGTGTGTTGGAGAAAAGGCGTTTTTCTCTCTCTCTCTGACAGAGCTAGAGAAGGGCCCTTCATGCAAACTGATTCAAAAGGTAATAATACAAGCAAGGACGAGCAATACACTTCCAATCTAAAGATGAATGAAAGAGCATCCATAGTGCATAAGCATCAGACCTCCTTTGAATGCTGCTTTCCCTTTAATTCTTTGAACGATGAAGGACGCATACAATAAAAATCAAAGGCATTTTATCCATCTATCTCTTTCATGCCTTTTGGGGGAAATGATCAATAAACTGAAGGGAGAAAAATGGTTGCAGTTGTTGCTGCTGTACGATGAATAAGGAAACATAAAGTTTAAACAGCTCAAAGGTTTTGTTTCGTCGTTTTCTTGAGAAAGATAGACCGCCATCACTTTACTCGGATCCCATGTGGCTCCTTGAGCAGAATAACAAAAACATTGCACTGTATATCAGGGGGAGAGAGAAAAAGTGGCTTGCCTGTTACGGGATTAATTTCTCCTCATTCTCGCAGGCACAACAAACTAATTAACACAGGGAAAGGTGGCGGTCAAAACAGTTTGTTCATTCCAGCCGAGATTCGTTTCTGTTACCGGATGCCGCATACCAGTTGCAGATGTGTGCATGCATTTCTCGTATTAATGAAAGTGCGGATTTAAGGAAAAGAAATATCTTAAATCCGCGCTGTTTTCCTTAAATCCGTGCCGTACGTAATGTGTGAAATGCGACTGGTATGCAACTATCTTAAAGGAATCTCGGCGGGTTGTACTGAAAGTAGTGGCCCCGAAATAATGACCTTGCGGGGAGCCTCTCTTTTTGAGGCGCTGACATTGAGATTGTATAAATAAATCAGCAGCAAGCCATTTATTTACTCCTGCTGTGACTGTGTTCTTTGGAAGTCCTTCTTATTTCTTGGATATAAATTGGCCGTTTTGCGCCCTTTCCACGTTTCTCTTCCTCTCACTTAAGCCACTTCTTCCACATTGGAGATAAAAGGAAAAGAGTAGCTGCAATAAAAGTGTCAAGAATGGGACTTATATTTTATTATTTCTAGAAGGAAGAGAAACCTATATTTCACCCAACTCCTGCATATACATTAGAGATTGAATGTCTGTATTCATCATCAGCAGCTGAGACCCTTTCTTGTCCACACAAAATCATATGTCTAAATATAGAAAAATGGGGATTGTTGTCATGCAGTACATTTACATTCCTTAGAATACAAAGCCCTCTTACCTCATGGAACATACAATTAGTCACAGTCGGAAAACGACCTTCTTTTTCAAGTGTATTCTCATTTCATACCACCGCAAATGTAAGAAAAAGTCCATTAGCATAAAATATAATCCCGTTCTCATTCATTTTTCTTGCAGCCCATTTCGGCAACCGAGCTCCAGTATGGCAGCACTCGACTCCTCTGGTAATGGCGCCGGTCAGTGGCCGAAGAAGGTCTTTAACGGTCAGGTACGTCACCGAACTATAATTCGTCTTAAGCTCTATGGATCTACAATCGACATCGTTAAAGCATTCTGACGCTTTCTTGAAAAATTAGCTTGAAGGCTGATGCAATTTTCTATTCAGGCTAACTCAATAGATTCAACCCGCTGTTCCGAGGCAGCTCGGTTGTCCAAATGATAAGAGCTCTCAAGCTAAAATTGAAGCTCTTCAGAAGAGCCAACGGAAACTTTTAACACACGTTTAAGCTCTTTACTGATACTATAAATGTACATAAGAGGTACAGGACTCCTACAAATGCAAAAATCAAGCTCTTTATATATTTATAACAAACAGATTTGGCACCTTTTGCTTCTTATCATTTGGACAGCCGAGCTGTGCAAAGGATGATTTTTCTATTATTCCCAGAATCAAAATGTCAGAAAATCTTCTTCACGTATGAATGAATTCCACGGAGAAGAATGATTCCTATATTTTGCCATTGTTGAATATTTCAGGACTCGGAGCCTCTGGTCTCCGAGGAGACGCCGCTGCGGGTGGACGAGACCCTCGCTGATGACGTCATGCGGCAGCAGCCGTCGGCCAATCAGAGCTCACGATTCCCGCCCGGGACGCTGCGATTGGCCAATGGCAGGGTCGGGTACAGGATACCCCAGCAATCAGCAGGTGCTACGTCAAATATGTCGCCGTCAGGTATGTTGTTTTACAAACCGGACCTTCAAGATTAAAAGCAATTTAAGATGCTGACGGGGTTCTTTCTTTAAATCTTTTTATAACAGAGTACACAATGCCATTATAAGGCCTAACATGGAACCCTTTATGAACAAACTTTACCCCGGCGGAAAAATTGCTGGAAAAGTTATATAAAAAACTTTCGGAAATGGTGGCAGTGTACGTGTTCCAAAGCCAGTCTTCTCCGCTCTTCAGGGGAAGATATCGAACCCAATTTTAAATTGACATTTCACTCCGTCATGTCCTATTTCCGACGATGCTCTGACATAACGAGCAGAATCTGCTCATATGACACTCGAATCTGACTTGCCCCGGTGATTTAGGTGGAAGAAACTAAGCCCGTATCCCCAAACTGACACTAGCCAAATCATCATGAGTAGATCTATAAAAGTCTAACACGATTGCCATTTCAGATCCCTCTTCCTCTACTCCGCCACCTGTGAGTGAACAAAGCCACCTTCTCGAGCAGCAACAGAATCCGCCCGTATCCGCGGCATCGTCTTCCTCGCGCGGCACCAGCCGGCGCCAAAACAGCCTCCGGTCCCGGCGGGAGGAGATGCGCATGCGCAAGGCCGGCCGCCGCCGCCCCTCCAACGAGGACAGCTCTCACCCCGAGGAGGTCGCCATCCAGATGGAGGACTTTGGCGTTGACGAGGGCGACGATCAGGAGTCGCTGTTGTTGCGGGGTGGAGGGCATAACACCACGGTGGCAATGCCGCCGGATCTCAGAAGGCGCTATGTGGCGTCAACGTCAACGAATGGCGAGAGTAAAGGTAAGATATATTTTAATTATTATATCATGAAATTTAGACTAAGGATTTCATAACTGTATCCATGACCCACTTCTTTAAGCACTTTAGAGGACACAAGAGTATATATTATGACGCACATATGAAGGCAATTTGCGAATTCATTGTCAAATACTGATCCCCTCATATTCCTCCGTATATCGAGATTCTAAGTTTGCAACTTTGGTTGTGAGTTGACTGAAATTACTCAGAAAGAAGACATTTTAGTACTTCTTGCAGCCTTAATATGTCATGTTAAGACATTCTACGCGACGACAGCTTACATAACGAAACCGCAGAATGGAGCAAAACTAATCTGAAACCGCCAGCAGCGGTCAGATATAAACAACGTTCCTGTATCCTACTCAGTCTTTTAGACAAAGCGACGAAAGATGAGAACGAATGAGCTTCCTAGACTCTTAATATGTTATTGTTGCTGCTTCATAACGCTGAGAATGGAATCCCCTGGCAGAACTTTATCTCTCGGAACTAGGGCGCCTCAAATTGTATACAATTTCCCGTTCGTAGCAGATCAGTTTTTAAGGCGAGCGAGCGAGAGCTGCTGCAGTACAATCTGCTTTGCCAAGCCTAGGCCTTCGTTTTTGTGCAGAAACGAAAAAGTTTTATTGGGCCTTCAGAGCTTAAACCCTAAATACAGCGGCAGCAGGAAGTTTTGGCTTCAGATATGCTATCGAATAAAACTCAATTGACCGAAAGGAAATTGTCTGCAAATCCGTTTAATGCCGTTTCCATGCATTTAACTGGATTCATACGCTTTTGCAATTACATTTGGAGTGTCTTTGCCTTCCGGAAATGAAGTTTAACCGCCTGAATCCACTCTCAAAAGTGCATCATTATTCTCTTTGCTCAAAAGCTTTGGAAAGTCCTTTAGAAATTTGGGGAGTAAAACGTCCTCACGAGATAGAAGGCTCTTCTTTCAAGAGAGATGCCTTCAGAGAAGGAGAGAGAGAGAAAGTGCGAAAAGACGCCTTTAGCTGATCATCGATTTTCGCCTCCGGCTCCATAAAAAAAAAGAAAGGGGGAGTAAATTTTCTTAAGGCCTTCGATAACTTCGATAAGAAAATAAGCTTTGCAAAAGTCTTTAAGGTGATGGAGAGTTTAAATTTTGTCGCTATCGCCGAGTTTTAAGGAAATTGAGTTACTCTGGCACTTACGTTTGAGTGCGTTTTTCGAAGGTTGGAATCGGGTGCTTCTGGTATGGTCGAAAAATGACCTGTCATGGGCACTCCAAGTGCTATAGAAAGAAGACGAAGTGTGGCGATGACAAGACTGTTTTAGCACAATGGATTTAAGATTGAGTCTCAAGATTTAAGTTGTAGGGCCTAGAGAATAAAGTTCTTTTCAAATATACAGAACAATGAATATGCCTGTTACATGCATTTTGACCTTAAAATATTATTTAGTATGAAAGGTCATAAATGATCCACTGTTAACAATGAAGCTTCTCTGACTTAATCAGCCAGGATTTTATTTGCTATATAATGACTGCTAACGAATATTATATATGGTTCAGACACTGTTGAAACATTATAGGGAAGTAGGACATTCCTCTAGCAGCAGTTAGTCTATTTTTTGCGAAACTATTTTGTCAGAAAGATAAACAGAAAGTCTTTCTTTTTCTTCATTCTCTTCATCGTTTATAGCGGAAATAGATCATTACAACAACAGCCAAACCTCTCATTTTTCTTCAAAGTACGTCAGAGGCTTCTTGCTCAATACATTGCATGCTACAGGGCAATGAAGGTTATGTTTAGACTCAGGACAATATTTTCCTGCTTATCCCTCACTTAACAGCATAATAGGATTAAACTTTTAGATATTTCTCCAAGGAGAGAGAGAGAGAGAGAGAGAGTCAATGGTCATGCAATATCGATATTTAACCAATTTAGACTGTCTAAAAAGCTTTCAGACTTCTGATAACTATTCCGGCCTTGGAACATTCATTAAGTTTTTTATGAAGCCTTTGCTTTCGTTAATTGGTTCACACTGTCAACACAGCAAAAAAGCTATAAGAAAATTGACAAAATAAAAATATTGTTAGGAGAAATTAACAAGTTAAAATAGAATATTTTGCCTAAGAAAGTCTATATAAACGAGATTAACAAGTATCTGAACGAAACAAAATTTGCGAGATATTTTAAGCAAATTATGTAAGTAAGTAAGAGTACTAAACAACAACAAAAGCTACTACTTCCAATGTTCTAACTCCTAAGGCGAGCATACTTTCCACACTTATTATTTTACTCTTTGCTTGCTCTCTCTCTCTCTCTCTCTCTCCTCGCTCTCTCTCTCTTCAGTAAAAACAACAACTTTTGTCAGATGGTGCCATATTTGAGCTTCCAAATCAGATTAAAAATATAATTAACAATGCCTCAAAGGCATTTTCGTTCATTAGTGGAAGGCCAACTATTTTGGAATGCAGCATTAATTTTTGCCCTTGCTAAGTGTTTCTCTCTCTTTGTAAATGAACTTCTGCAATAAACAATTGGAGGGGAAACAAAAGGTAACTAACCTGCTGCTACTTACGCTGGTAGAAGAACAATAAAAGCCCGCCAGAGCCTTACCCAACAAAACATGGTTATGTTTCTCAAAAATGGAAACAATAATAATAATAAAGGTAGTTTTGTCGGGTAAAGGCAACAACAATAAGAAATACTTCTTCTCCCACTTCACAGGCCCAAACTTGTTTCATGCTTCTTTCTTATTGTGCATTTACCTTTTTCTTTTCAGTTCCTTTCCACGGTTCCTCCGAGGCTGTGGGTCAGTACAGCAGCCAACCACCTTCATACAGCACGACAGCTCAGGGCGAGCTGAGGGATCCCTTGTACGACCCAACGTCTCTGCCCACTGCATACGACCATGGCGGAGTGGGGAGCGGAGGCGGGATTTCAATGTTTGAGGACCCCATGGCGCTGCCAGACTCGGCAAAAGTAAGACCATTGATTATGCCATCAATGAGACCAAATATAACCTAATTTATGCCTCCAATAGGTCCATTTCTACCCTGACAAAGACGACATAAGCCTGTACGGCACCCCCAAAGAAGAGATGGCTCCTCCGACGGCGTCCGGGTGCTCCTCCCGAGGCATCTCCGTGTCCTCGGACGCCAAACCGGGCTGGGTTCGGAACCAGCTTCAGAACATCTTCCAACCGACGGACAACAAGCTGGCCATGAAGTTGTTCGGGTCGAAGAAGGCGCTGATACAGGAGCGGGTGCGGCAGAAGGCGGCCGGGCATTGGATCATACATCCGTGCTCAAGCTTTAGGTGAGCAATCTGTCTAAACATGACCTCTAATGATCCAGATTAATGCACTTATTTTATGACAAAGTGAAACAAAAAGACTTAAAGAGCACTTTTTACGTGCCATAAAGACATGCTGAGAGTACTCATCTCCACCATGCATCAGTGAATCCTTTTTTGCTGACGTCGCCATTTGTGACAGGTGATCCCCCTTTATTCTAAGCCACTTTTATGATCATCACTCCTTGCATATACGAGTGGATATAGTTTCCCGCTCACTAAATCATGATGATGATCGTAATAATGATGACAAAGACGACTCTTGCATCTGCCAAAGATTTGTTTTTCAGCGTTAGAGTGTGATTTATGGCGTGAAGCAAATGCAAAGAAGTTTAAATAAGAGAAGAAGAGCGTGATCACGCAACCTCGCTTCAGTGCAAGGCCTGTTGTTTTGAAGTTTCATGTGATCGGCGGATTTTAACGCTAGCAGGTATCTTGTGTACTGGAAAAAGCTCAGCTTATTAATGTAACTTTGGACTAGGACGACTCACAGAAGACTTTTTATACTCATTTTAAAGCTTAAAATGAGAGAAATATTGTGGCATAATTCATTATGTCATTAGATGAAGCAATTAAGAGACGCTAGCGTATAATGATAGCTGAGCCAGTCTGTGTAGCCTGACTGAGCTTAGAGAGCCAAAGAATCCTTCTTCTCTCAGCCTCAGGCTTCTCAGTTGGCTGAGGACCCTGCTAGTGTCTCCCCCAGTGAACTTCCACGGAGCTTAATATACGCTCTTCTTCTCTTATTTAAACTTCTTTGCTTCATACGTGGGTGAGTTCTCCCATCTTGTGCTTTATTTATCTAAACTTGGACTGGGTGCAGCAGCTTTTTGGACAATCATGATTGAAAAATCCATCCGTCGAGACTAGAATCGAACCAACAGAACTTTCGTGCGCTAACCATTCCGCCACAAGCTTGCGGGCATAAGTAATCTTATTCATAAGATAGTTATCGTTATACTACTTTACTACTACCGGTATAATAATAAATGATCTAGGACTAAGACTAATTAGGTAGGCAGGCGGGGTTATCATTTATTTATTTTGTATATTTAAGACTATTCTTGTTTCAGTACAACAATATTTATAACGGCCCTAACGTGAAAACAAGATAAGAATTTGTGAAAATTAGCAATCAAACACCAATTATTCGTCATGCTACAATATTTTTCTGCTCTACAATAGTATATAGCAGGTTATAATACATTCTAATCCTACATTATACAAAAATAATTTTTTAAATACCTGATTACTCGACATGGCAAGTTCTAATATTATGACAAATGTATAAGTTATGAACGCACGTCCGTTAAGTGAAAATAAATCAAGAATTTAATACGGATCTGGTCAGTACAGAAATAATATTCAATCAGGATGAAAGTGTTGTGTGTTTTAAACTGTGAACGTGTCTTCATGCATTAAAAAAGTCATACTGTGTTAAATCCGATTAATAATCAGTCGTTTGCATTTAATAAAGTCAGATAAGAGCCCCCGGCCAAAGGAAATAGTATTCAAAATGATGCCCCTTAACATTTTGGCTGGGATTTTGGGCGGTCTATTTGTAATCCTCACTCTCAGATACATTACCATCCAACCAAAAAAAGCTCAATTAGTCTTTACATACACATGTGATCAAAATGTTTCGGAGACAATAAATGTTTCTGTCAATGTGACAAAGTTTCAAGATTCATTGGAAAACTTAACATGTGATAAAAATGCCAAGAGTTTCTCCACTGAGTGGAAAATAAGTGAGCAAGACATTATTGACAGGACAAAAATATGTGACGCTTATTTTGAGTCAATAAAAACGTTTGCATTTGATCCTGTGACACAAGTGGAGAAAGACTTTCCAATAGCGTTTGTGTCAACCGTCCACAAACAGATTGCAATATGGGAACAGTTTGTTGCTCTCTACTTCCGACCTGGAGATGCACACTGTGTTCACATTGATCAAAAGGCTCCACCTGATGTGTATTCTGCTGTTAACGGAATTATCAATTGTTACAAAGAAAGGTTTCCGGATACACTCTTCTATGCAACATCTGATAATATACCAGTGTTCTGGGGTAATGGAGGTTCCATTGTTGAAGCTGATATGATTTGTTATAGGTTGCTATTTAAAATTTAGTCATTTTTCCTCATAATTACAAATGCATTTTAGAGAGTTACTTGCCTCTGGTCACAATTTCAAGATGACAGCCAATATGGCTGGGACTGAACTACCATTTGTATCACACCAGAAATTCAGAGAAACTCTACGAGACGCAGGAGGAAATGTCTATGAATTCTTTGAAAACAATAGGACCCACAGACAAAGGAAGTATTTTGAACTAGAACGGTAATCAATTTGTATTCAGTTACTTTTGGAATGTCAATTTAAGTGTTTTAACCATTTTTAGGACAGGTCCCAAACAATTTAATATTGACATGAAAGAGAGGAAAGGTATGGAAGTGGGGGATCCACCTTGTTCCATTTATGTGTACAAGGGCTTAAAAAACGGAGCATTTACAAGGTATAATTCTCCAATTCCTCATAATGATCTACCCGCCGAGTTTCCCTTCCAATTTGGCGTGAACGTAGCACTGAACAAAACTCGGCGGGTAATTGGAAACAAAACACATGTAGCTAGCTATGATTGATTAGAAATCTCTCATTAAATCGCAATCGCTCATGGCTGGCCAAGACTTAGTATCATTGCTTTGTTCAATATATCTTATGAGCCTTCTAGCGTTTAGTTAATAACTTAACATTATAATAATACACATCATAATTAGGTCCTTCCTCGAGTTTGCCACTGGCCACCCCTTCGCCATCGACTTCTATAACTGGATCTTTCACTCGGCCAATCCGGATGAGCATTTTCTGAATACGCTCGTCTCATTGGCTGTTGAGAAAGTGGAGAATGAGTGGAAGGTGTTGCAGCGGTTTGACACGGAACTGAGGACGCAGAGGGATGATTGGTCAGATATTTCTGTTGGGTAAGTTAATGTTATGACTTAAGAGACCTCCCAGACCAGCAACTTTTCTCATTTCTGCCGAGGAAACTTCTAGAACTTTTTTTTCAAATATTTATCATGGAACTACAGTCCGAATTACTCGAAGTCCAAGAAATTGTTCGGCAGAGGTGCGGAAACTGCCGGCAGTATTTTGAAGGCATTACCAATAAAGAGGGTACAAAGAGTTTTTTGTTTTGCAGGAAATCAGTCATGGATCCGTGCTACAAAGAATACATTTATTATAATAGCAAGAACTGCACCGAAGTGTCAAAACAATGTTCATTTGACTATGGAAATGGACCTTATAATAAAGGCATCTTTGGAACGGTAAGAACTATGAGTGCAAATATATATGAAATTCCTTATATGAAGCGATTGCATACGGGTATATTGATATATAAAAAGGTATTGGTTATAAACGTTTAACTTCCATAATAAAAATTATGATCCCATTCGTCTATACGTATAAATACGATTCCTGATTGTCTTGATATTCCAGAAAGCCTGGTCCAACCAAGTCTGCTACCGAGCCACCCTCTGGTATCACTCATGCAGAGGTCGGAATGAACGCGGTATTTGCACATTCTCAACCGAAGACGTGCCAATTGCAAAGGAGCAAAATTGCCTCGTCGGGAATAAGTTTAACACGGCATTTGCGAGGGGTGTTCAGGCTGTCCTGTGTCAGGTTAAGGAGTTGATTCGGTTGACAGAAGAGTACAAATATTAATGTGATTAAATAAATGTGAATTATCTTGACATGAACCTGATTTGTAAGGCCGCTCCCAGACAGGCGTTGAAGCAGGAAATATTTCAGGTAATATTTCTCTTCTCAGCCAGGCAAGCAGGGCTGTGAGTGAGTGAGAGGGAGGAAATTATTTCCACCCACTCACGGCCCAGCTGCTTGGCTGAGGAGGAAATATTTCCGGAAATATTTTCTGCAAAAATGCCTGTCTGGGAGCGGCCTAAAGTAATAAATATGTTTATAATTATCTCCTCTTTAGGCAAGCCTTAGGCTGTGGTGTGTATGCGTATAGTTGCATCACGCAGATTTTTTTACATTTTGTAGAGAAAGTATGAACAATGCTTTCATTTATCTTTGTTGTTATTTTTGTTCAAGAGAGCAAAACCCACCATGCACCAAGGTCAGTAAAGTTGTGTATTTAATTTCTGACCAAGAGCCTGATCTCTGTCTGTGTGCCCATAATATATTATTCTGTAAAAATGTAAAAGGTTCTCTGAGAATGTTTTGTGAAATTTAGTAATAAATCTATTAATAGCTTGCAATAAAAATGATTCATATGAAAGAATATGAATCAAGGACGTTTATATATCCCTATATGTTATGCTACTTATCATCTTTGATTTTTTTCTTGTCCTGATTGAACCCTCAAACTGGGCCTACACATAATTGGAGATAAGATCGTTCTATAAAATAACTTTATCATTAAAATAACGCTTTCGTCCAAATGTGTAGATTTCATTTTAGGACTCAGAGTGAAACTTCTTATTTTTTATTGTTACGTTCATATTATATTTCAAGTGGCATATTTATTGTTGATATCGCTGATTAAACGATAAAAAAAATCAGACATATTAAGCTAACTTGCCCGTTTATGTGCATGTTTCTAGTATTTGATACTAAATTGTGGTGCTAGACAAATATTTTGTTGGCCGGCAAATTGTTTACTGTGAACTGTGTACTGTTTACTGTAATTGTGAACATAATTTTTGTCTTTATCAGTTTATCTCGACCACGTTGCTCGATTATTTGACAAAAAATTCTCACGAATAGCTTCATGATATCATTGAATGGTGACATGAGTTATTTTTATTTATTTAATTACAAAGTATTTACACGTTACAAATAGCAAAAGTTACAGTGGATATGGGGGCCTTCCTTTATTACTTGATCATTAGGTTACTCTTTTTGGCACGGAAGTTAGGGTACAAATATCACAAAACCTTAGCATTCAAAACAAGTTTTTGCTGTTTGATGCCCTCCGCGCAATGTCTCCGAGAGGTCAAAATAAAGAAGAACCCCCTCAAAAAAGGAAAATTCCCAGAAAAATATTAAAATTGGATGTACTATATTTTAATCAGATTTAAAGTGTGACAAGAATTTCCTTAGAATATGCAAGAAACTCTTTTAGCTATCACTCAGTCCATGACTATATTTTCATTACTTTTGCCCGTTTCAGGGGATTTTTCTTTTTTGGGGATTTTTCTTTTTTCGGGGATTTTTCCTTTTCCCTTCATCCTACGGACATCACCAGAATGTTTACATGCAACAGAAACAAGAGGTTTAGTGATAGGATATTACACATTTCGGTAAATAGAAATTTAATGCAGTTTTAATGCAATTTTTAAGCTGTTGAAGAGTTAAAAACGGAAGGTCTCCATAATGGTCAATAAATTTTAGAAGTTCAAAACTGGATATAATGGTCAATATGTGTTGTGTTATATTTTCATAATTACGTATATTCATTCATGTAAAGTTGTAAAAAAGTAACTTAAAGGCCGTACGAAATCCGATATCTGAATTTCCGGATTCGGATTTCTTGAACAAAGTCCACTTGTTTAGAAAAAAAATACTACAGAGCAAGCTACAGAGTAAAGTAGGTATAAGCCATTAATAGCTGCTTTCTTGTAAATTTTGAGGATATTGTGCAAAGTTTGCTACGTTGCAGAAATCCGAATCCGGATCCGCCTGTTTTTTATGTACAAATCCGAACGTCGCATTCAAATTTGTTATTCGCACGACCGTAATAGAACGGGCTTCAGATTTTGTACAGTGGACAAAATACGAGCAAATAGATTATGAAGCATTGACTGCTATGAGATTGACTCATTATTGATCTTGTGTCCTCCGTTAGGCCGCTCCCAGACTGGCATTTTTGCAGGAAATATTTCCGGAAATATTTCTCTCCTCCTCAGTGAAAAAATTTCCTCCTCAGCAAGAATATT
>LR140773.1:0-14970 GCA_900659605.1 Tisbe holothuriae | reverse complement strand
TTAAATAGTGCCGCGGGGTGAGAGAGAGAGTGAGACAGAGAAAAAATCAGAGTGAGAGAGATGCCTCGGTGTGTAAGCGCGTGTGAGATATGGCTATATCACGGACATGAGCTGAATAAACCAGCTGAGGCCACACTGCGCCCACACTGCAGCAGCAGCAATAATGCTATGAGAGTTCGGTGTACAACTGGAAATAGGGCTTTAAGGCTCAGAAGTCGAAAGAAGAAGCAGATCGGGGGCCACCACCGGTCTTTCTGGCACACACACAAATTAGGCAAAGTGAAAAAGGGGATTTTCGTCTTCTCCCCCAGTTGCGCACCAGATGTTCGATGGATTTATGCCAGCAGACCGCATGAGAAGAAGATAACTTGCTTTTATACCAATACTGGTGAAACTTACTACTACCCTTTGAAACTGCTACATATTGAGGTCATTTCCCCCCTTTCGCTCTCCTGTGCACTCCATTGATAAAATATCATCAAGCCGCAAGAACTACAACAACAAGCATGTTAAATCATTCATGATGCACTTTGCTTTTGAAGGAAAACTTTACGTCAGTACAACAAATGATGCAGAAAAGGGTAAAATGTGTATATATACACAGAAAAGCATGCAGCAGTTTTGCAAAGCGCTTTGTGCAACTTGAACCGTGACTTAATCAGAGTTAAACTTTTTCCCTACTGCAAAAAAGGTTGCCGTTTTTGCGCACCAAACCAAGTAGCCACAGGGTTGCCAGATAGGAGGCAGGCAGAATTGCACCTTTCAATCTGAATAAATAAGGCTTTCATACTGCCTTACTAACTATTAATATATTAACTAGCTTTGTAGTTTCTTGTGGATATTTTTATCGACAATCTTAACTCCATCATTCTGGCAACCCTGGCCTAGAAAACAATGCTTTTCATGTGACAAGCTGAGCGACTAATTGATAAATTGATCTCCAATCGAGACTCGACAGCGAAAAGGTTGACAAAAAACTTTTCTTCTTTCTTTGCAGACTCCTGAAGGAGGAGGCAAAGGAGCCTTCGGAGGAGAAGAAGACGAGGAAGGCTCCCAACCCACTTTCAATTGGAACACGAAATCTGCACATCTCTTGGAGGTGGAAGAAGAAGAAGAAGAAGAAGAAGAAGGAGAAGACTCTGAATCGAGTGGAGTTAGCTCAGGGAGCCAGCAGCAAGATCAATGTTTGGATAAGCAGGAAGAGCCGTCTTCTACTGCGGAGAAAAGAAGGAAGAGGAAAAAGAAGAGAATGAAGAAGAAGAAGAAGATTTCGGAGGAGGAGGAAGAGAAAAAGAAGGGCAGTGAAGACGACGAGAAAAAGTTGACAACACTGGTGGAAGAGGAGGAGGATGAGGAAGAAGAAGAAGTCAAGATTCTTCTCTCGCAATCAACCACACCGTCGTCGTCTTCTGATAAGGTCGCCTTGCTCAGCTTGGCTCGAAAGCGGGGGAACTCAAACAAGACTGCTGCGGGCTCAGCCCACCACCCGAAAAGGATGCCGGAAAAGAGACGATGTCTCACGGCGGATAATCTGGAACAACAGGCGGCAAGGCTGTCCAAGAAGCAACACAGGGAGATCCTGTGCCAGTTTCTGGGGCAGTCAGACCATGACATCCGATGGCTGTCAGATGTGAAGCTGGTATGCAGCGACGGGGCGCTGAGCGCGCACCGCCTGGTGCTGGCCGCAGCATCGCCCGTGTTCCTCAAGGGTCTCTTCGCTGCTGATGTAGATGAGATGACCACGCTGCTCTGCCCTGATATGGGCGTGGCGGAGATGGCCCGAGTGCTGTGCCTGGTGTACCGCGGCGAGGCCATGCTGGACTCCAATGTGGACGCCACCAAATACCACAATTGCCTCAAAATCTTCAACTGTTTGGGGATCTCCATTGAGGACTTTGTTGTGGGAACCAAGACGAGTCGTGGGGAGAGCGCTGAGCAACAGCAGCGTGAAGTGCTCATCCGGCACGCAGCCTGCTCTTCAGTGCCATCACTGGTGGTCAAGCAAGAGGACGCCATCAAGAAAGAGCCTGCTGAGTCTTCCTCCTCCTCCTCTTCTTCAACGACCGCCATTTCCGACTCTGCTCAGCAAGCCAAGACTGCAAATGAATTAAGACAGTGGCGTCGTCGTGATCAGCAGCCTTTGCTATCTTCTTCTTCCTCTTCTACTTCCTCCTCCTCCTCCAGTTCGGTTAAAGGACATGAAAAGCAGCTCTTGAATGCAAATGACAGCAGCGCAGTGAAAGCTGAGGAGAAAGAAAAAGAGGAGGAGGAAAAGGAGATAGAAGGAGATACTGAGGCCGCATCACCATCATCATCATCCGGCACAGCAGCAGCCTCAAACGACCGAGAAAACTCGAGTGCGGATATGAAAGGGAAGAAGAATATGACACAGAATAGGACGACGACGGAAAATGGTTCAATGCAGCAAACCAGTGGTTCAAATAGTAATAAGCGTAATAATAATACCGTCATTATTCTTCAATACAAGCCCACGGCGAATGGCGATGAAGGGGCCGACAACAAAACGACTGCCGCTGGGTGTAGTAGTAGCAATGGTGATGGTAGTAGTCCTCCTCCTCCTCCTTCTGGTGAGCTGGCCTGCTCCAGTGTAAGCCAGCTTCTGGCGACCCTTCAGAAGCAGAATGACCCTTCTTCTTCCTCTTCCTCCACGAGCAGTAATAGTAATAATAACCTCCAATCCACACAAGCTGTTACCCAGCCCAAGACTGAGTCGAAATTGAGCGCACAAAACTCTTCTCCTCCCCTCATTCCGTCAACGTCAACGCAGCGGAGGGACAACAACAAACTCTTCACTGCAGCCGGCGACGTCGTGGGGCCGCCAAAGCGGAGACTGGGCATCGTCATGCCGTTTCATAACACGGCCACAACGTCGTCGTCAGCAGCAGTAGCTCAGGATGATGATGAGGACGAGGACGTGGACGTGGTTGAGGATGGTGGGCAGGATGACGACGAGGACGAGGATGATGATGATATGGAGGATTTGATGGAGGCTGAGACTGGCAAGGAGAAGAACAAGCTGACTGCTATTGATCTGGCGGCACTGCAGGAAGGGATCGCTTCAGAGGCTCTTGATACGATGGATTTCAACGACTTCTCAGTGATTAATCTGAATGCAAGTGTGCTTGGTACTCAGCCGACTAAAGTTGTTGTAAGCAGTTGTTCAAGCAGCATCTCTTCACCAACAGCAAAGCCAGTGCAAGCACCTGGACCGAGGTTGTTTGTTTCCTCCTCTACTCTGGCAGCAGCTGCAGCTGCAGCAGCGGCCTCCAGTAGGTGTAACATAACTACAGCAACTACAACAAGCACTGGGGATCCCATTCACCTGAGCCCATATAGCTCGGCACCTTCTGTGGTACCTTCAATGGTGTCAACCCCGCTGCAGCCTGTTGACGTCACCATGGCTCAGCGAGTTAAACATACGACCACGTCATCAACAGCTAGCAGTAGCTCAGCTGCCTCTGTGGTCAACTCGCCCATCCTGGCCAGATCGATATCCTCAGGCAGCTCACCAGCCTCTGAGAGCAACTCCAGCAGCTCTGACAGCGGCATTCTCTACAAATGTGATCTCTGCGGGAACCGGTTCTCACTCATGGAGTTCCTCAAACATCAGGATGTGCACAAAGACGACTTCCCCTACATCTGCCCCAACGAGTCCTGCGGACGCAAGTTCAAGACGCAGTCAGAGTTCCGCGCGCATCGACGAGTGTCGCATAAGAGCGCAAAGGCTGCCGCGGTGTCACCGGCGGCGTCTGCCGCGGCGAGTCTGGCAAGCGCTGCATTGTCAGGGGTGGGCTTCGTGTCCGCGGCCCTAGCGTCGATGACATCTCCCAATGGGTTCATCTGCCCGCACTGTAAGAAGAGCTTCAAATTCTTGGGAAGTCTTAAGACGCATTTGGTGTCGCACATGGGTGTGAATAGCAGTAGCGGCGGGCTGGCGTTGCGGAGTTGCGGTTCTGGCAATGGGACTACGTACACATGCAAGCTCTGTCCGCAGACCTTCACTGATGCTAAACTGTTGGAGTCTCACATATTGGAGCATAAGTTGCCCAAGTCTGTTGCGAAAGGAATCTTCACCTGTAAGCTGTGCAGTACTGCTCACCTCACCTGGGAGGAGTTTTCCAGGCATTTCCTTCTGACGCACGGGTCTGTGCCTAGGATCCTACTCAAGTATAAGTGTGTGCCCTGTAATCAGAGCTTTGGGTTCAGGTCTGAGTATCTCAAGCATAACGAGGAGATGAAGCACCACCATGAAGGAGTAACCTCTCAACAATTACAACAGCAGATGCAACAACAGCAACAGGCTCAGCAACAAGCACAGCAGCAACAACAGCAACTTCAGCAGCAGGCACAGCAGGCAAAACAGCAACAACAACATCAACAGCAGCAGCAACAACAACAGCAGCAGCATATGCAGCAACAAAAACAGGCACAACATCAGCAGCAGCAGCAGCAACAACAACAACAGGTGCTGCAGCAGCAGCAGCAAGCGCAGCAGCAGCATCAAGCGCAGCAGCAGCAACAACAGAATCATCTCCAGCAACAGTTGCAACAACAACAGCTTAAGCAACAGCAGCAAAAACAACAACAGCTTAAACAACAACAGCTTAAACAACAACAGCTTAAACAACAGCAACAAACAGCCACACTGCAAGCTCAGGTGATCCAGCAGATGCAAGAGGAATCATCCATTTCGTCACCCACAACCACAAAATCCCCCATCGTTCAAGCCCAAGTTTCCAATGGCGTTAGACTCATTATCAACCCTCCCGTTTCCTCCTCCTCCTCCACTGCCTTGACAAACTCTCATATTGTCGCTGTCACAACCTCGCCCACTCTGATGCCAATACACTCCACGCCCACTGTGGTAACCCTGCCAAGGACACCAGTGGCAACGGTTGTCACAACAACATCCTCCTCCCTGCAACCGTCAGCCTCACTGACCCCATTACCCGCATCACTGCTCAACCTGGCACCCAAGCCAATGCAGATCAACACTCAAGGGCTGCCTCCTGGCACGGCTGTGCCGCTGCCACAGGCTAGAATGACCATGTTGCAGACATCGGCACTGAAGGCGGAGGTGAAGGAAACCTTGCAAAAGCTCATTCCAAGGAAAGACCTGGAGTGTTTGTTGAGTACTGGTACCAGCACTCAGCGTACCACAACGACCTCCAGTGAGATGCCAAGTGGGTTGACTGTCATTCAAACGACTGCTCAGCCTGTAAGAAAAGAGCTACCACCGCAGATCCAGCTACCAAAGACACCGTGCTGGGTCCCTGGTGCTGCTGTCAGTGGCAATGCGCCCCCTCCTGCAGCCACATTCAAGCACACCAACACAGCTACCGTCAGTAGCAAGAGCCTGGCTCCAACATCCGCTCAGCTGAGTCAGATATTGGCTGTCAGTCGCATCAACTCAGCCCTGTCATCCACAAATGCTACAAGCAGCAACAACAATAGCAGCAGCACGAGAACCACTTCAACTCAAAAGAAACCAACTGCAAGTAGAAAGCGCTCAGCTCCATCTAACACGTCTGCAGGTGGTGCAGGAGGCAAGTCTTCAGTAGTGAAGCAGTGTGAGCTCTGTCAGACCACGTTCAAATCTGCAAAGTCTTACAAACGCCATATGGACCAGTGCCACATGCCAAACGGACCGAAGCACGTCTGCTGCCTGTGTCAGCGAGTGTTCAAGCGGTCAGACAACCTCTCCGCTCACTACAGATCCGTACACTTTGGCGTCAAGCCAAACCGGTGCACCGCCTGCGGTAAGGGGTACAGGACCAAGAATGAACTGTACAAACACAGCCAGCAGTGCGCTGGGAAGAAGCTTGAAGCTGCAAGTGGAGCACCGCTACCGCCGCCAACAACTGTAGCGACACCAGTAGATCCGCCATCAGCAGCGCCGATTACAATGACCGTGACGGTGCCAACTGCAACTGCTGTCAACAACAACAGCGGCGGCTCAGCTGGTGAGAGCAGCAGCTCGTGCTCGCCGTCGTCGTCCATCTCAGCCGCCAGCCCACCTACTGAGCCGCTCGCATCGTGCTCTGATGTGGTTGACGTTGTTAATGGTATGGACGCCACGAGCTCAGCTGGTAATACACTGGCGGACTTTGTCGGTTCGTTTGAGAACGGGGATTTGTCCATGCTTGGGACGTCGTCCTCGTCCGGCGGTGGAGCTAAGAGTCTGTACGACGTGATGATGTGCGACCCGTTGGATGATCTGAGCATGCCGAATATTGGCCATTTTGAGGATATGGATGCCTTTGATTATGATTCCGTGGAGGCTGAGTCTGCCGGGCTCATTGATGGATTCTCATAAGATCTCAATTTTGGAGCTTTAACCCCGGCGTGTTTTATATTTTAACTTCTTCTTCCGCTGCGTGCATTACATAACGATTAACCGAATACGTATTACAGTCAAAAATAGTAACGGTACTGCTAAACAGATTACAAATCCTACAAGACTTGAGTAAGAAGCATTAAAAAGCTCCCGGTGTTTTCAGACCTTTAAAATGGTATATTTCCCCCATTTTCTTCTCATTTTTCCTCCTACAAGAAGAAAGAAAGAAACGCAGCAGAAAACTACAGTTCTAGATTCTCATTACCTCAACTATAAATATATTAATAAGACAGCCTCACCATATTACCTGAAGAAAGAAGAGAAGGAAATTATGACTTGGGTCCTTGCCACACGATAAACTCATTTGCTAAAGTAACAATAGGCTACTTCCATGGCCTATTGGGTATTTGGAAACTGCTGTTTACATTGTGTGGCGATTACCTTATTTAAATGCAGTGTTTTGCCACCCAAAGATGTACATAAGAGTTCTACAGAATTTTCTAGACCAGATATTACCTTTGATATATATTAAATATGAGAAGAGAGCCTATATTATCTAGATCATAGTTAGACCCTATCAAAATATAGTTAAGTCTAAGTCATCCCACAGTTTGAGAGAAATACGTATTACACAAGTGTGGTCATATTTAATATAATATATATTCCCCAATTAAATAATTATCATCTATCATTAAAAGTTGCTCACTATATACTAATTAAGGAAGAGTTTTCAATATAAGACATTACTACTAGAAAGATCTATAAGAATTAAATATCTAACATTCTAATTATCTAGAAAAAGAGAAAATCTATTGTTGATAAGCATAAACATCCACAGGACAGGATAACAATGATTATAATAATATTATTATAATGTGAAAGAGAATAAAATGCGTTATTAAATTGAACTTTTTTGTATTTTACAACATTTTTACTTTATGGACATATCACTCGTCATCTACTTACAGCCAGATTAGATAACATTTTTATAGCTCTTAAATGCAATAATACTACTATTTTACAACTTTAAACATTGCACAGTGATATTCACAGTGTTTTACATCCTGTAGATGTTGGGAAGACTCGATTCGTTTCATCTGAGATCAGACCTTATGGACATATTATATTCCATCACTCCATGTGAGGCCTCTTCGGCGCTGTCCCCTCCCCAGTAGTGTCGGCAGTGTCCTTCTTCCTACGCCTGTCACCATCGCCACTGGTCCCTGCCACTTGCTGATCCTCCTGCCTGGCCTCGGCCTGCTCTGACTGATCAGGCTGAGCTTGGCACTCGGCTGGTGCCACCACGGCTGCTGCAGAGTCCCTGCTGTTGCTGCGGGAGAGTCGATGCATGTAGTTGCGGAGGTTGAAAGGCTCCAGTCTATGAAAAAGATAAAAAAGGACATTTATAGTTGTGGCTATTTACTCATGCAGGATAATTTTTTGCATCAGCAACTACTACAAGTCTGAAAATTAATGACAAATATATCTCACCTATCCGGTGTCCATGAACTGGGCTCCGTATCCACCGACTCCCTGCTCACATCATGTTCGGACACGCCTTGATTATTCCCATTCTGACCAAAGAAAGCCGCAGCCAGCTCCTCATCCACATCGATCTCAGCCTCATCCACAAGCTCCAACTGCAGGACAGCCTCAGCAGCCCGCTCATAGTTGGGCCGGCGGAACACCTCAGCATCGTTCTTTGCCTCGCATGCGCTGGTGAAGGTGATGGTGCTTGTGATGGCCTGGCTGGTGGCGGAGGCAGCTTCATCGCTGCTGCTGTATGGAGGTGGTGGCGACGGGTTGTTGGCTGAGTAACGGACGGCTGAGGAGACGAATAACGTTACAAACATGACTCATCACGATTATTTGAGCTGACCGGCATACTTCCCACGGTCAATAAAATATTCGCGTTAATGATGACTCACCTAGATCTTGACCGATCATGTTCAATCCTGTCTCCTCCTCCCTCCGCTGCTGGTACCACGACATGGCGGATGACACGCCCATCATGAGCAGCCCGCCCACCAGCACAACCACGCCCACCACGAAGAACACAATGGACCCGAGCTGCCAACCGGACCGGTCCGTGGTCACGGGACCTTGCTCAACGTAGGCGGCCTTGATCGGCAGCACCCTCGGGCTGCAGTGGTTGCTCCGCCGGCCGCCGGAGTAGATCTGGTCGTCGTGGCCGCGAAGGCACTCGCCGCACTCGTTCGGGGTGCGGGCGCATGTGGGCGTGGCTCTGGGCGGGAGGCGGGAGAAGCGGGTGGGGCAGTCGATGCAGGCGACGCAGAATTGGTGGCCGCGTTTGAATTTGCAGAATTCGCCTTGGATGCAGTCCGAATCGTCGAGACACTATTGGGATAACAAAAGTTAATACGGAGATACTTTGATGAAGAACTTAGTAGTTTTATTCAGAGATGATATGAACTTTGCAGAAATTTTGCCGCTGCAAGGTTAGTGAAGCCAAGCCATAGAAAAAAACACTGTTTTTTGGTCTATGGCCAAGCTTCAATAGCAACTTAAATATTTACTTGGTATGCGTTTTTGGAATATGTTTTTGTGACTCATGTGCGTTGTACTTTAATTTTAAGTGTACATGTATATATACATGATATACAACATCAGTACACATGAAAACAATTTGGCGGCAAAATTATCCAAAACTTAAAGCATGACGCAATAATCTAATTATTATATGTACATGTATATGCTGCAATGCTTTAAAAATTAGGTTTCTAAATGATCATACCTTCTCCAGAGGCGACCTTGCCTCCACAAGACAATTCCCCAACACCACAATGGAAATCATCACCACAATGTGACAAAACGTTTTCATCTTGACGATAGAACTGCGCAACACTTTAAAATGAACTTGTCGCTACACTTGTTGAAAGGAGACTGAACTGTCGCCTCCAAGGAAGAAGATTCAGGTCAAGCTCGGAGGCGTTCGAATCTCTGAAGGGATTTTTCCGTGGTGCAATATTTTGGGGTAAAACGTGGAGGGTTGTAAATTGTGATGAGAAAATTGGCTGGAGAGAAGGAATAAACAAAGGATTTGCGTGTCATTATGTCAGTTCGTCTTTGGTGAAGCTATTTCCGTCCGTGACCGGGTAAGTGTAATTGTGTCGAAAATATTATGGAATAATGTATTTGCCTGCAATAGTTTGTTTATTACAGAAAAATAGCGTGTTTAAAATATAATATTAGTTGTTATTAATATTTTTAATATTGTCCAATGTCTAATTCGGTACAATAACCCTTCCCCTACACTTTCCCTGATCACCGTTGGAAAAATCAAGTTTCAACACGATTTTTGGCGTGCGCTGAGCCGTCGTTGTCTTGGAGCAACAACCCGCTCGGCAACAAGTGCGACCCCGTTCGAATTATAATCAGCTGGGGTGACTGGACGAAAAAATAATTATATTGCCAGGGGCTAAAATTAGACTTTTTACAATATGGATCTGTCAAAAAAGATGGAGGCCGATGATAAATGTTTATTGAACTGATTGTGCAATTTTCCAATAATTTTACTTCAAACATGCTCGCATTTAAAAAGGGTTAGCACGATACAGTGCTTATACGGTACTGCTCTGTGTTCCCACTGGCACGATCACGTTCCATAGCTCAGACTATATATTTAACAAAATACAGGTGTGTTGATTGGATTGGATGTAAACGTTTGTCCAACTATAATATTACTTACGATAATTTTGATATTGTGCAAGTTATTTCAATAGAATCGACAACAATCTTTTGATATAAGATAATTTACTGGCACTCGATCTCCTGTGTAGCATGTAAAAATGATTTGTGCATTAATTAACAATAATTAACTATTGTATATTATTGTATATATGAGGTGCTTTATTGTAAAAAGGTCTCCTTAGCTATAAAATATAATAATATAATTGTTTCCGTTTCGTTTATTTGTTGGTCTGCAAACTCTGCATACAGTTTTAAAGGTCCAGTACGGTCATGTAGGCAGTTTTATGGTAACATGGGCTAGAAATTCGGCACGTGCTGCAATGAGCCCTCCTAGATCTTCAGCACTATATCGAATCCAACGTTGGCTCAATGATCGTCAATCGTCAAATGTACTGTGTGAAATACCTAATTTCGTCATACGTCCGGCCGCTTTTAAAACACTCACAGCATAAACTCCGCCATAGATTTGGGAATTGTTATATTCCAATATCTTTTTATTACTATTAATACAAACTGACTTTTACCTGTATGCATTATGCTTATTTCGTTGACGGACTATCGTAAAGCCGACGGGCAAAACAAGTAACCTACTTATGACAATAATCGTTACTCTCCACAAACCGTTTGACTTCCAACCATTCACAGTCTAGCATCTGAGCCCTTCACACCATTCCCACCTCCACCACCTCCACCTTCACCGCCATGGAGTTCGTCAGAAACATCCTCTTCACCGAGGACACGGACGCTTGCAGCATCTGTCACAACGACAGCAAGCTGAGCGAGGTCCTGGACATGGAGCGAAAGCTGAGCGGGAAGTTTGTAGAAAGAATGGAGGCTGAGCACCAGTCGGAGAAGAAGGAGATGGAGGCCGCCTTTCAGAAGAAGTTCTCGGCCCAGGAAGAAAAGTTCAGGAAGGATTTGGAGGATGAAAAGTATCTTGCAGCGCGTAAGTTGCATACTGCCGATATGGAAGCCGCGGATGAAGAGTTTAAGAGGGAGGAGAGGGACAAAGAATTCTGGGCTAACATGCAGGATAAGGCCAAGGCCACGGATGCCAAACATGCTCAAGAAGTGGCAATCCTAAAACAGGAACTCCGAGGCCAAATGAACTCTCACGCGGAAGAAGTCCGTGGCTATCAGGTATTGCTCAAGAAACAGATCCAGAAGATGAAGGACATCCATGACGAGTTGTGTCACTCTACGAGAGCCTTGAATGACAAGGGGGAAGAGTGCGACAAGCTCAAGGGAGCGTTGGATAGGAAGGACAACTGTATCATTGAGCTGACAGAGGAGCGTGACACGTTGGTCATGGAGTGTCACAGGTTAAGGGATGACATGACAGCCAAGGAAGCATCCATTGCTGAGCTGACAGAGGGTCAGAGCAGGCTGAGAATTGCCATGGGAGGCAAGGTAGCCTCAATCACTAAGCTGACTGAGGAACTTGACAGGGTGGTTATGGAGTGTGGCAGGCTCAAGGATGAAAAGGCAGGCAAGGAAGCATTAATCACCAAGCTGTCTCAGGAGTTTGACATGGCGGTTATGGAGTGTGGCGGACTCATGGATGACAAGGAAGCCTCAATCACGGAACAGAACAGGCTGAAGAGTGATCTGGCAGAGAAGGACAAGATCATTAAAGACCTTACGGAAAGGAGGGACAGGCTTATCTCGATTCGTGAAAACTATGAAAGTAGGGCTGAACCTGCTGTCCAAGAGGACGTTGGCAAGCTCAAACAGAGGCTTTCTGAGAAAGGCAATAAGATTGAAGAACTCAACAAGGTTCTGACAAAGAGAACTCTTGAGAATACGCAAGCAAAGGACCACATCAAACATATTGAACGCTCAAGCCAGGCTGATGTATTTTCATTGAAGACATCTCTTGATGCAAGAGATAACACCATTAAGAACCTGAAGGAATGCAACCAGGAGCTGAAAGCTCAACTGCAGGAGCAGAAGGACTCGATGCAGAAGCTGGGGAATGACGAGGAGCTCAAAGCTGAGATCTTGGATCTGCTGGCTGATGTTCGGAAATATACTGACGGACTCATTCAGGAGGAAGAGGAGAGTGACCAGCTCAATACGGATGTGGAAGGCAAGAAGAAGTAACGAACGCTGAAGATATCTGAGCAACAACAAAGTTTCAATTGCTGCCCCAATACTTGGATTCTAGGGACTGGTGGATCCGAGCAAATAAAAAATACCCGATCATCTCTGCAAACGTAAATCTGAAATAAACTTTCACATGTATTGGTTGATTCAATGTCATTTTAACTGTAATGTAACCGAAGGTCATCGACCCTTAAGCACTATCTGGCATGTCCAGCAACAACTACGGTAAATTACTGAAGGTTTCAATGACAACATGCCTTTAAGCTTTTCGAATGCTATGCTGAATTTAATTGGTGACGAAGGTCTCGTAAATTGAATATACAGTTCGCCCTAGGTGCAGCATCTAGTTCGCCCCTACATTAAATACATAGATCGTGCTTTTTAGGGCGCCTTAGATTCCTCCACCAGTTCCTCCCCAATTTTATATTGATTCTTAGATATTTTATCTAAGGATTGAAATACTAAATTACTTTTATTTTTGATCTTACTCAAGCAATACTAAATTACTTTTCTTTTTGCAAAATTACAATTACAATTACTTTGCCTGTAACATGTAATTTTATACATTTATAAATTACATCCAAAACATCAGAAAATCTTGTTACAATTACATATTTATGTAGGAGTTAAATAAATTACAATTATAATAACTTTAGCTTGAGAAAAATACAAGTAATGCTTAATCTTACTAAGCATGCAATTTTGCATCCTCACCTAGGCCATGGGTAGTTCTAGGCTGCTTGATCATCACGGCCACGGTGGGTATTTATGTTCAGTCTTTTACGAGTATTAGCTTCCTTTATTACACGGCCAGTATATAACACAGGTCGGATCGTGAAAATCATTTTTGAATTTTCTTAGTTTTCCCGCCTTCGCTTAACTAAGCAGGCCGGGAGTTTCTCCTCCTCCTTGCTGAAAGCGTGACCGCAATATAAGCGAACTATTGAGTACAGGCAGCCTGCCTTACGCGCCGTACGGTCTGGGCTTGCTGTTAATCATATCTTTTTTCCTACTGCTGACATTCTTAACTAGGAGTTACTTTTACTTTCTTTGATAGGATTTATTTGAATCTTTTCTATACTCAACTTGAACTAGAATTTCCTGTTGATAAACAACATTGGTCAGGTTATCAAATTGTTGATTGACTTCCAAATGTTTTAGCCAACGTCGGCAACGTGTCCCAATATTCGATTCTTCCCGACTTTTAGGTCGTATTTCCAATGCAGTCGATGTTTAATCATGCCTCTCCTTGTTAAATGCAACCTCTAGAGAGTTCACCAAATAAGATGGAACACTTGATATCAAAGATTATTATTGTAAGCGTTATAAACCTGTTCCCTTCTAATTCATTGTTGCGCAAAGTACCTTCGTGATATGTTCAGACCTCTTGGCGCTGCTCTATTATCTTTTTCTGCCTCTATTTTACTTTGGCCATGTAGAAATTCTTCAATATTCCTTTAAAGAATTTAAGCTCGAATGTCTATACCAGAGTCGCAGCTCACTGAGCTCGCAATGTGATAAGTGCAGCTGCCCAGCCAGAATTGCAAATCACAGAGCTCATTGTGTTGAAATTGCAGCTGGTGTATGCCCTAAACGTTTGCCATTGCACTGGAATGATTGATTTTAAGGTATTCCTACAATGGCAAAATTTAAAATTTCTATAATATAGCCAATAGCTACCTTTCATGTTCATTGGGGGAAGTTTTGAAGGCATGCATTGGAGTTGCAGCTCACTGAGTTTCATGTTGAAATTGCATCTGGTGTATGCCCGTCTTTGCACTGAAATGTTATTAATCTATTTCAGGTTATAGTGACTTTGCACTGGGAAGTATTGAAAGTATATCCCAGTCGCAACTCACTAAGCTCGTTAAGAGCATTTCCTCTTAATTTTTAAGGCCTTTTAATTTGCTTAGGGCTCATTTATTACTTCAGCTGCCTCAATATAGATCATAAATAGAAAGTTTTTCAATTTGAGGCCGACTTAGTCTTGCATCAAGCATATTAACTAGTTTATGTAAAAACACATTCCTCCATTCCTGGTCTATGTCTCTAATTTGGTGAAGAGACCGGTATGATTATGTTTTTCTCCCTCGTTCATTGGCGAATATGGAACTTTCATTTTGTCCACAAAACTTATTTTATCTATTTATTGACGTTGTAGGTATAAATTCAATTAAGGATTTTACTTCCTTCTGGATTGAATCTTGTTTATACCTTCCTTAGCTGCGACAGGTACAGTTAGCACAGAATGATTTTAAGGCAGTCTGTTATTATTCCAAAAAAATATGATATTTTGTCTCCATACTGCTCCATTTTTTGTGTTCCAATAATGAAATGTATGTTGCTCTGCTGGTTTCTTTTAGAAGTTTTTAAAACTTCTACTAGTTTTTAGTAATTGTTAATGTTGTAAGGAAATTTGCCAGCATTATATAGCACGCTATTTGCGCACGACACTATTTTTGTTCACGCAAAAAACGGTGGAAAATGTAAACTTTTTTCCACAGTTAAGCAAACTCGGAACACGTTTCTACCTCTGTGCCATGCTTTGTTAGTATTACGTATATGACGTATTATCGTGTTTCCCTTGTTATAGGGAATCTTGAACACAAACTTATAATTGGTTTCCCATTGTTTCAGGTTGTCAGTTTCGCGGTGTCCGTCGTCCACTAGTACTGCCAATGTTGTAGAAGATCGCGTGTAGCCAGGGATCTTTCCTCGAATTTTCCTAAGGCGCTATAAAAGCTGTCGCGGTATATGTCCAGAAAGTTCAGAGATCTACATAGCGGCCACCGCCA
>LR140772.1:0-14973 GCA_900659605.1 Tisbe holothuriae | reverse complement strand
CGCATTTGGTCAAATGTTTGGTTAAGAAGCCTTCATAGAGTTTGAAAATATTTTGATATTAAGTGGCAAACCGAAAGGAACATTTGCTTGGCAGCTGTACTTTCCGCCTAGAAGTCCAATTTCGAGTTCATATTCCGACTACCATTCGTTCGTGTTCCATCCCTACTACGTTTCCTTCTTCTCCATTCATCCCATGAAACTTGAAACGACGGCTGACGCATATTTTTTTACTCATCTGTTCGTTATCCCTTTTCTCTTCTGGATGGAGAGAGAGAGAGAGAGAGAGAGATACTTTCGTGAAAGTTCCCATACTTTCCACTCTTCTCACCTTGCTCTGACATCGGAAATCAACCAGCTTTATCTGGCACGTTCTCTTCTTATTAACGTTAGCCAGACAACTCCTAATGCTCATCATTTAAATGAACTAATTATTATTTGTAGAACTATGTAGAATTGGATACGTAGCGTATCCTTATTTGAGAATTAAGGGTAACTAAAAGCCTCATATAAAGCAGAAATAAGAATCTTCTTCTTTCAAATAAAGAACACAAGGTACGGTTCAGAAAGGGGGAAAATGGACCTTGCTTTTTGCCGTTTTGGCTCTGTCAAATTAACCGGCTTAACTGTGCGGATCATCCAATCAAAGGCAAGGAAAAACTGGGGGAAACCTACAAAAATAATATTGACAAATATGGAGCAGAGAAAAAGGGCTTTAAAGGGTACATTAAAAGAAGATTTTTAGTACCGTTTATGACGCGTGAAAAAGTTCCATCTACTGAAACGTGACACGAGACAACAATGTTGAGGACGACTGCGATATTGCAACCCAGGGATGCCATTTGGACAAGAGAAAGAGGAATTAAATACTAATGTATACTTGCACAAAATTTAGCATATGTTTGAACTGGCATCCCTGCTCAACATCATAACCCTCGACACGGTCTGAAAAATTGTCAATACACATTGGAAGCATACAAAAACTGACTGATGATGTCACAGAACTCTTTTTATCCCATTAGGTCTAAATGTGAACCGTCCTTCTTCCTTTTCCAAATTCAAGTGGGCCAAGGTTGGGCTTCTCTCGTTCCATTCTCATGGCCTCATGTTGGTGGGCAACGAATGTCCTAAAGGATGTCATTGGCCAGTTTGGCAGTGGAATGGAATTGGACGTTTTCTTTGCTTTTCTAGAACAAAATTATTTTCAAGATATAAGAAAATGAAATTAAATTACAGCGCTTTTAAGCAAGGCCAAACTGCATGTGACAATGCAGGAAAAATAAAATAGACCCCAATTTGGACGGATCCGTTTCCAAACCCATTAATTCCACTCACATCCTTTCGTTTTGACCGTGATGCTCCTATCAAAGTTTCTCTCTTGTCTCGAAGAAGAAGACGACGAGACGACTGTGGGCACGATGAGCTCATTGGTGGAAAGGTCCTTCACGGAGACGGTGTAGCTCGTTGACATTCGGAGGCCTAAAAGAAAAGAGAGAGAGACAGGGATTAGATAGAGATTGACTGAAAGAGTAGGGTTATTTAGGGGGAATAATAGGTTTTCTAAAGAATAAAAGAGTATTAACACTTTCCTAGACATATGGAGCTTTTATAATAAAGCTTAGTTGGTTGTTCAGCAACCCTAGTTTGGGTACTCTGAGTACAAGTGTCATGTCTAAGTAGCTTTGACCATAAAAGGAGGCGTTGGAGGAGAATAAGATAAGAATGAGATAATGTGTTGTTGACGATGCAGGATGCATTCATTGCCAAGTGCAGTTACTCCGAGGAAAAAAAGGATTTATCAGAGTCTTAAGAGGATTGTACCGAATGTATTTTAATGGCATGTCGTCATAATAATATGAGGTAAATGCGGATACACTGTCTTCATAAAGGAATCGAAGGGGGTAGATTACTTGCTTTGGTTTAATGGTGAAATACGATAGAGCATTTACATTTAATGGTCCAATATAGTATCACTAGGAAATTGTTTATAAGGTAGCTCCATGCCTATGCGCCCATGATATGTTTCTATCTAGTTTTCCTCCTTTAAGACCTCCAACAAGGAAAATTACTGCCTAAATACCATTTTCCTATAAAATATTGATGATTTCTCATTTCTCAGATGTAATTTAATACCGATTCCCCTTGACAGATAAGCCTTCTTTCTCACCTTTGAGTTCGAATGAGAACGCCTCGTGTTCGCCAACCCCGTCAGACTCGGTCTTCATGAGCAGCCCTGAGGTGCTGTTCACCCCGTCCTCCTCGCTGCCCATGGAGGCTGTCGTCTCTCTACAGTGGTGCTGACCCCAGGCCTGATCCTCACAATATCTAAAACAATAAGGAATATAGTACAGATTACATACTTTTAAGTCTAATATAGTCACCTTATGAGGAACTTTGCCGTCATGTCATCCTCCTCCGTGGCCAACACCCCCATCCGCTCCCACCTCAATAATATGGAGTGGAACCTGCTATTCCCGGACAATTTGCTCACATCGTCATCCGCGGCCAACGTCACAGCCGACAACAACGAATGGTGGAGCAGGCACACGAAGAGCAAAAGTCGTTTCGTGGTCATTCTCAATTTATCTTCGTTGCGAGTCCAAGAACTAGTAGCACTGTGGATTCATGTTTCCATTCAGAACGGTTGTGGGAACCACTGTGGACTTGGGAGAATGAAAAGAAGAGGAATCGATGTCTCTCTATTTCGTTCTTTTTTTTTCTCTCCAATTCCTGATTTATATGCCAAATAGACTTTCCCTTTTTCGTTTTCCAATCGTTCTAAAATAACCGCTTTTGAGACAATGATGCACTTTGATTATGTTATTATCATCATATTATTGACGCACTTTTATGCTTGAGTTTCTTCATGGTTTTTTGAGATCTGCGTCAGTTGTAGTTGTTGCAAACCTGCAAAAGAGTTGGAGAGAAAAAAAGTTAATAATGGGAATTAGACATTGTTAGCCAATACGAGAAAATATAAAGCCATTTAACTCCCTCTCCCTTTTATTTCTAGCAGCTCTGCTACCTATTCCAAAACTTTTCTCTTTGTCTGAGAGCCTATACTGGGAAATGGTTGATTCACAGTGGTAATATTAGCGGTTCAGTAAGTTATAATAATACATTTATTAAGCTTTTCTACGGGTAAGAGAAAACATATTCTCGTATGTATAACTATTTGTACTTTTATAGTAAGAGTTAATTTCAGGAAAATTTAAATCCAGCTCTTTTATTCTGTCTCGCCCTCTAAAATAAAATGGAGAGTTGGACATTCAAAATTGCATAGCATCAATTTAAGCACAAAAGGCCCTTTAAGTAAATTGGACATTACTTGTATTTCGAAACGTACACCGATGAAGTAATAATGCTCACAGGCATATTGTTAGCTCCTTATGCAGACTGGTAGCATTATATAAAATGAATCTTAATTATAATACCACCGGGATTAATTAGGACAGGATTGAGGGGATATAAGTTGAAGCTTCTTAGCCAACTGTAAATTGGAGAGTAGAAAGTACAAAAATATAAGTTAGTTATGTTTGCGTAAACTCGATCTTGCCTAATGTACTACGTCCACATAATTGTCAAAATACATTTTAAAACATTACCTCGCGAGTAATGTTTAGATGGATCCCACAGTGCAGTGAGCTTTTTGCTTGTGTTTTGTGCAGAGTTTCATCTAATTAAGATTAAGAATTCTTAAGAAAGCTGCAGCAATCTCATTAGGACCCTTTTTCTTCTTCTTCTTCTTCTTCTTCTTTTATGGTGCAAGTCTCTTATGAAGATGATCAAGTCATGCCAAAACATTTTTAAACTTGCCGATCATCCAGATTAGAAATGAGAGAGAAATAACAACTTTCATTGATGACAATCTGGTTAAAAAAAGAGTCGGAGAAAGTGTTTTTCTTCTTCTTCCTTTTCAGTGCGATTAATGGCGGGAAAACAGACGGATGATCTACTCGCTGCTGCTACCCCTGACGGATGTTTCACAGCAGCAGAAGTGAACTTGATGTTATATCATTAACTTGATTAACAAGTGCGCTGACGGTCATTAAATGTGGACAGCCAAACACGTGTCCATAATGAAATTAGGGGAATTTCTTGAAAGTTAAAGTCATATACTTAACGTTCACTCATTGAGTAAGGCATATATAATTTGATTGGGGTTAACGTAACAAAACGTTAATTTTAACTTGTATAAGACAGTGCCTAGATTTCTAGGATACTCCTAGATGTCTATGGGCAGTGTTGTGTAATGTATATTTTGACAACCGAAGCCCGGTTCGAGTACGCAAACCTATGTTCCCTTAATAATATATAACCGGTGCAAGATATTATATAAATAACATTCTTCCTTTGAACCTTCAATCTAATAGAGAACACTTCCATGGAACACGAGATATAGTCGTTATTTTCTAATATTTCCTCTAATATTGTCTCGCCTCATTGACTGCCAAGATAAGAAAATAAACACCTAGGCATAAATTCATAAATTTCTTCATAACATAAAATATGTGAAAATGGCATAATTGCACTTTTAAGTTGGCGTGAAAGTAGGAGTGTAAATACATGATATGCAAATATGACGGTAAAGCAGGAATAAGGAAGATGGGAATCATTGCATTGTGAAAGAGATCTTTGTAATAATATTTTATGACGTGAATCATCTCTGCTTCCTGGTTTAGATCGTTCAATATGATGATGTCTGAGAATTATTTCGAGGAAAGAAGAAATTTGATTTTAGACTCAGGTTATGCATTTGGCATTACATATTATAATTTAATAAACCTGCACATTTCAAAGTTCAAACAAACGCTGCGAAATCCGAACGGTTGCCAATGACAAATTTTTGTCATGTACTTGTTTTCGTTGTCCTACATTGAAATCCTTTCGATTTCACCCTTCCACTCCAAATTAAACGTATTTTCCGGCGTCACTGTCAAATGGCGAAATTAATTGCAAAGAAATCAGAGACTGAGAGAGGAAAACGCCTCTGTTATGCGACAGCGTTTTGCTATGCGGTCTTACAGCTCAGTGCAAAACAAGTGAAAACAGTTCAACAAAAACAAGACTAGAAAACGTATATATTTTTTGTATTTTTATACTGTTAATTAAAGTCCGTTCAAGCGCATTCAATGCTTAATTTAATGTAAATTACTACTGTATGTGCTACTTTACTAGCAATATTGAGTCATTTTTTTTTACTGATGCAATGAACCAACATTTTACATCCAACACCATTTTCTTTTCTCCAATCGCGTTTTCCCCTCTCTTTATAGCACCTGCGTTTGTATGTTGTTGCCTAAAACAACAAATTAGCAGCAAATTTCCCCTCTGAAAAAGCGATAACATCATCAGGCGGTTTCTCTTTTCTTCAAATTGGGCCACAGTCGTGTCTTCCTTGTCTTAATTATGCTTAAAATGTTCCAAGAAAACTGACGGTGGAAAGAGTACAAAAAAGTTTCACTGATTTCGGCTTTTAAACTTTTTTTTATCACGTGACCTTTTCACGCCGAGATGGAGATCTCGAAAAGGGGACGTTTCCGGTTTTAGATGCAACAATGCACAGTGGCTTACAAATATAATTATATTTATTATACATAGCAAATCTCTTTGTTTACTAATTTAATAGCTTCTGCAATGTAGAAACTGTATAATAAAAAGTGAGAATTTATTTTAATCCAATATTGTTTTTAATGTGAATGTTAATAATATGCTGATCCAATAAAGTTGTACTGCTTCCAGAGCAGACCTTGAGAGAGACCGGAAGCACTTAACTATGCACACATTGTTATTAATAATAATAGCTTTAATGTCAACAATGGCAATTAAACGACCTTCCATGACGTACAGACGGATTAGGGACAACTTGCGAATTTCTCTTTCACAGTCGGCGAGTTAAAGAGGACAAAGGAATGGAGAAGAGGGACTCTATTTAAGGCTACCTTTTATATTCCCTGCTATTATATTAATGTTAATGCAAGGGTATAGAGCTTAATTGGATTAAATTACAATAATACGAGGTGCACTTAACATTTTATACATACTGTGCCGTATTAAAATGTTAATAATACACTTACTTTCAATGGATTTTTATATTTAAAAAGTAACTGGACATTGCCAACCTTGGATGAATGAGCAGAAAAAGAAAACCGCGTATAAGACGTGAAAAATAAGGTCTTATAATTCCTTTTCTTCATACCGAATGAGAGCGAGACGGAATTCATTTATTATGACGGTGAGATCCAGCGCCAAACGAGTGTCAGAGGCAGAAATACGAAGAAAAAGACATTTGCCACATTTTCTCCAACAGGCATTGTCATGACATAAGACCTACTTTTGTATAAACATGAGAAATCTTTTTCCAAGTTAACCTACTTCACTCATTTTACTGGTATTTATGTAATAAGGACAATTTAAAACTTGCATTATACTACTTTTGATAGGTTCAGGTTTTAAGTTTTAATTCTTGATGGTGATGTAGAAATTTAAAAAAGTATGTTTAATTTTGCTACAACTATAAATATTAATGTCTTTTTATCTCTAGAGTTATGTCCCCAAAGTGCCTACATTTATCCTTGCAATCGTCTTTTCTGCAATATTGCATTTTCTCTCATCCGAAACCTTGAAGAGATGCAAATATAATATGCGTGTGTTTCATACCCAACCAAATATCAAATCTGTTATCATTATACTTAATACTTTAGAATATTCTTCTGGTTTTGCCGGGCTTTCAAAACCATTAGAACCAGAAATCTGCAGTTGCATCCTCCCTTTAATGCATTTACATTATAAACCTACATATCAAAGAATCGTTTGAAGTGGTGAGGCCTTGACACAAGGGTTGAAATTTAATGCTGAGTGTGAAACAATGTTGAAACCATTTATTGGAGGAAATCAGTCCTTTAATCCGGGTCTGGAGGTGTAGATTGATGTAATAGATTACAGTTCCATAATTAATAAAATATGAGAGAGAAAGGGTTGTAAAACAATTTTTGACGTCTACATGACATATGAGGAAAGCAGGGATGCCACTATTGAATAAAAGGGCGTTTTATATGCAGTAACATATAGTTAAGATACAGAGATGGTTCATTTTATTTCAACCCTGTTTTATGATTACGTGCCAATTATTTATCATGTTCTTTTGAAAGAAAACAAGATGTTTGTTTTAGATTGAGATGAAAAGTTTCTTAAGGAGCCACAAACAAATAAACCATATTCCGCAGCAAGAGTGTGTTTTATTCTTCGTACGTATCCTTCAATTGTAAATAGAGTGTTTTCTATCATTCACAGGCGATTAAGGCGATTATCTCTCATAAGATTTCTACGGAAACTATTCTGAAATCGAAACACAAGCATACAATTGCTGAGTGCACTCATGTTTATATATTTTAGGTCACTACCTGGTCACTACCGTTCACCGCTCAGTGCATCGGCGGATGTGGATCCCTCAAAAATGGGGTCAGAGCATTAACAAATTCGAACCCCGATTCCTCGTACGGATCACCATTCGGTTACGAGTATTCGCTCCAGCCTCCGTTTACATTAATGATCCGAATGATTTCTCTGAATAAACTCGTACTATACTACTGATGAAATAATCTTCTACATTAATCTCCCAAAATAAAGATATCTCCCAGTTCCCATGATATTTTATGAGAATGATTATCGATTTTAAAGGAAAGTGTTTCGAAATTCCTGAGAAACCGTTTATAAGCCTATTTATGACTCTAAACACATTGCTATGACCTCAATTAAATTCATTTTTCTTCATTCATACACCCCACTTAAAAGCCATGATGACGATGCTTATTAACGTAACATGTTACTACTTTTTTGTATCCTTAACGTCGTCCTTAATTATTATTGAGAAAACACTGAGTCAATTAAAACAGCTGTAGACACGTTCTTTTTTGTGTCGAGAAAAGCAGATGTGTGATAGTTTTAGACCAGATTGTGTGTGTCCAATTTTTATAACGTATTAAGTTCTCCTTTTTCATCTCAGGAGGTTTTTATACGAGTCATGATTGTGCAAAAATGGGACAGTGTCGACGACCGTTATGTATTGCAAGAGTTGTGTGTTAAGGGAGGGTCCAGGGGCGCTATGGTGGCATACTCGTATAAATTATCTTAATGACCATTACTAATAATATTTACTGAATATGCATGTTTATGTGGCATTGTATTATATTTCTCAAATGCATCTCGGTTACCACTTCTTCTTTCGCCTTTTCATAATTACTAGTCGCTTTTGCCACCATAATGATTCCTTGTTACTTATGTCATCATGAGAAAGGCCCCCTGCTTAAGCATTATATAATTCCTCTTGCCCCAGGCCAAAGGATTTAAAGATAAAAGGAGCTTTGCTAGACATTCTCCCGATAAAATTGCGCAAGCAGCGATTTTCAGTTGTTTTAAAGGAGGAAAAAGGCAATATGCCATCTTAATGCCAAGAAGATTGCTTAATTATACTATGGCTTTATTTCAAACATATAAGACGGCTTTATTTCAATCATATTGTTGTGTACTTTGATGACAAGTACGCATAACAGAGATGAGAGCTTTATAAGCACCCCATTGTTGTCAGAATCCTTTCTTACTTTTTCCAATTATATGCAGAATACAGTCAAGTAGTTTGCCCCACTTCCCATGAAAGATGTTAATCTCCTCATATAGTGTCTGTCACTCTTGTGCTTATAATATGCAGAGGACAGGAAGTCAATAAAACCTACTTTTAGAGCCCAATATACATGTACATGTTTACGTGTACTTATGAGTACTATATTAGTATTTGTTCGAGTAGATTGCATGCAACAGGGAATTCTAAGTTCCCGATGCAACATAAAGCTCCATACTTGGCCCTACTCAAAATGTTATTCTGATGTGCGCAATGTTACCTAATCATTTTATCTTATTACCTTGTTTTGACTGCAACCCCACCTGATACATAATATCAAAGGAAAGTTGATGTGTTATTAATATAACCCAATCTAATAAGTTCTGTATTACTGACTCAGCAGACTCGAACGTGCGTAATACACCATTGAGATATATTACGTGTTTTGAGCCCCTTTTATGACGTTGAGGGGAAGCGGGCACCTTGAATACAAATTGAGGTTTCTTGTAAAAATTTCAAAGGGGTCCCCTATCGAATATAAAATATAGCTCTATTAAAATATTTCTTTGTCAGCAAAATAGTTTTTGTGCAGAGGTAAAAAATTTGTCCGCCTTTTCGTGGAAAAACTAAGCAATAAAATGCCCAGTACGCGGATGAGGCCTCGTCTTGGGGATTCAATAAAGGGACCTTTTCAGCCTTACTGATATCCGCTTTTTAATATTTTAAACTATCTCCTAGAATCTTTGTAAACTTGAAATAGGTTAGCAATTGACTGTATGTAATCGGCTTTATTTACATATGCATCTACCATACAATTAAATTGTACCCTACCTAATGTAATGCAGTTTTAGTTCGCCAATATGACAGTGTAGTGAGGAACAACTTAATACACAAAAAGTATCTTTTCACAGTCCTAAATTCAATTATATCGGCACAATAGACAGATCACTCTAACACTTCATTCACTCTCAAAAGTCTGAACCATCTCACAATGTTGTTATTTTTCGCGCGGTCTTCTTCTTCTTCTTCTTCTCCTCAGACAAGCACACAATCTGACTTCATTTTCACCAAAAAGGGAAAAGAAAAAAAGAAGTTAGCACAGATGATTCGGCCGGATTCCCTTTTTCACATAGGTGCGCGCACAGTGGTTTGAAATAGAATATGTCAACTTTAATAAGATAAAAATCCTCTTCATCCATTAGACATAGAGGCACTAAAAGAGTAAAAGTAATAGACCTCAAACTAAAACATATTTTCAGGTCCACTGTGCATTAAGCGCGTATATTCTGCTACTACCACTGAGTGCACTCACACACAGTATACATCGTTTTAACGCCCTGTGAGTGTGTGCGCGATTCGCACATGATGCATGACTGAGGAAGAAAAAGAAATGGCGACTCTCCGGTGAGTAGGGTTCCAATTATACCAAAACTGAAAAGGGTTTAATTTTTATATATATTAATTCTACATGCATGCTAGTCTAACATTACGATATTTGGTGGTAGCCCAAGATGATATAATTTCCCCCTTGGTGGTAGCCATATTATTGCTGTTTTATTCCATTTAGTAGTAAGTCACATGCTAATCATTAGGATTTACTTTAAGCACAAAATGTTCTTTGACTCGGCTCCGCAGTTGGCCTGCAAAACTGTTTCATTCATGTTGCTGCCAATCATGAATTGATTGAAAAAGCTCGTAAAATTTAGCGACTTTTATGTGCTTTGAAAGGGAAACCTTGTATGGGGAAAATTTAGTAGCTGTCTTTTGGCAACAAAATCAAATGATGTAAAATGCGCCTTCAGACCTTAGCACCTGCATGAAATTGTTTAACGTACGAACGCAAGAATATCCCACTAAAATGTATCCCAGTTTTCTTCGTTCTGCATCTAGCCATCAAAGAGAAACTCAAATTCTCACCAGACAACACGACTGAATCGTTGCATTGTCTTAAAAGAAGAGAAAAAGGAATAATCGTGATTGACGTCGATCTAAAACACAGGAGCAATTTATTCGATGCTAATAGTTGTGGTGCAGTATCGTTTAACAGTGGGATCTAGTGGGAGATAAATAGTGTCAGACAAGGGAAAACATTCCCAGAATTATAACTAGTCCCAATCGACAGTGCGGACCAGAAATGACATAATCGTTTTGTTGGTCTTGTTTGAAGCCATTATTTATCTTATGTGTGTACAGATTGGAGAAACCGCAACATCAAAAAGGAATCTTTCATAACTGATACGTGCATCAATTTCTTGTTTGTGATGGAAAGTAAATTATATCGTTCATATTATTAGTGCTGTATATAATTTATGCCTAACTGAATTTTATATCAATCTGATCAAAGTGATTCAACTGTCTTTTATCTGTATTTAACTGACCCCTCGAATAATAAAGATTAAGCCCTGTCTATCAAAGCCATTCCTTGGAATGAATCCTTCAAAGCTGTAAGCACTTAATCTTCTTCATTTCATTTACTTTTAATCTCCTTCCTTTGATACTTGTCGTTCAATGTTCAATCCAAGGGCGTGTCAGGCTTTTGAGGTTGTTTTTCCTCCAAATTTATCCCGTTTTATCCCACGGAATTAGACCCGGCACACTTAATTTCTCTTTTTTCAACCATTGAAGGAAGAGAAGGGAAGAAGACACTATGGGAAGCTTTACTACGAAGTATATTATTTATATTTATATCCAATTTCCGTTAAATGAATCCACTGTGCAGTGATGAGTAGACGAAAGGCAACATTTGACGCAGCCAGGATTTTTTTCAGTTGAGAAATACAGCAGTGATGTCATCAAAGGATAAAAAGGAAACGACGATGAATCATGAAATACGGAGCAGCTGAGGAATGAAAACACAAAAACTGTCACATTATAAAATCACATGTAATTATTACTTTGTATTTCAAATGTGTCCTGGTAAGTCTGACTCGTAAAACTGGTGTCATTAGTAAGAGAATCAACCATGTTACTACAGTACTTACATGGAATCAACACTGCACAATTGATATGGATATATCCTTTGTGACTGTACCGTAATCGGAACGTCGAATAGTTACACAAGTACATAATGTACATAAGAAGACGTCATTAAGTGCTCAAGTCAATACAAGTACCCAGTCTGATAAAAAGGACAATGGCCGCATTTCTCCCGAATTATCATCATTGTCTAATTAGCTAACAAAGAGAACATTCCTGTTTGGACAAGAAAAAAGGTTTCTTCTCTTAGAGAACAAGTTGCCATCTGTTCCATTTATAAAAAGCTCATTTTCTCAATAAGAGAATGACGCGATGGTTTGGAAAAGAGAAACTGTGCGTAACCTAAATTTCTAATTTGCGTACAGGGAAGAAGACAATGAAATGTCATCTAATCCAAGGTATATATAGTTATAGAGGTAGAGCAGCGTAAAATGTTACTAAATACGTAAGTTTCATTCTGTGTGAGCGGGCTCAGGACTGAGAGAGGATGACAGGGACGTCCTGAGCTGATATCACTCTTTTTTCTAAGCTCAGTGCGACTGAATGGACTGCTACACGTGGAAAAGATATGCACATCAGATTCTGCACGCAAATGAATTTCCAAAAAGAACATTCATTTGTTTTGTGGTTAAAATATGTTGTAAGAATACTCATGATTACTTTGAAAGGAAAAGCCTTTTTACCTTTTAGTCATGGCAATTGCTTATTTTATATCTTTGCTGAACTATACTTCCCTGCGTGTGAGCGCCAATGAAATCCTCGTATCATGTGAGGGACGTGAGAGCTCTCTGATTGGTTGAGACCGCTCACGTTTCAATGACTCATTTACATGCATGACAGCTGCAGAAAAATGCGGAACTGATATGGTTTTCACTGCCCAACCTTTCTTAATATTTATTAGCCTTGATCTAATCCTAATTTGCGTACGAGACTTAAAACAATGTTTTCTCTTCTTTCAATATCAAGTAACCGTTTCAACGTTACGTACTAAAGAAGAATTTCTTAGGAGTCCTCATTACCGTGAAACACAAGTATGCTCGGAAGTCATTATCGTTGTATATCCCGATCTCGGTCTACCAGCCATTTCAGTCTCATGGTGCTTAAGCAAGGCTCTTGCTTAATGCCTTTCGAGAGCTTGTGTAAATATCAAGTGCGGTGGTGTACATCGTAATTTAAGTCTGTATATTCATGTTAAGCGGTGGAACACTTATAGCTAGCTATCCTTGATTTATAACTAACGTTACTAAAGTTCAAAGTTAAAGTAAAACAATAGTTTCAAAATAGTTTATAGTCATGTTAGTTATCGACGTTCTACAGTGAATGAGAATACATTCAACCATGTTTATGATAGACCCATGCATTCAACGTACTCTGTGAGTTTAAGGATGTGCATGTGAGGCAGCTTCATCCTACTATTGTAACCTCACCTGGCCTTGTGTAGTTACAGGTTCATAGTCATTGCAACTTTGTAATATATATAAAAATAATGTACAGGGTGGGGGAGCAAAATCCGCAAAATTTGAAAGTTAGAGACAATTTTAGTCATAACTTTTTTATTGGTACTAGTTTGCAGCCATGACGTTCTATACCATTTCAAAGCACATTTAGCCTACTTATTAAATGAAAAAAGTTATGTTTACATGTGTCATCATGACCTGTATGTGCCAGCGAATAATAATATATTGTTGTTTTTTCAGACATGGACCATGTTTTGAAATACACCATGATAGCCAGCCACAACTTATTATTAGCATGGCCGGCATGGGTCTAAAATAAATTTATAGACCCTTAATTTTTAGCTTGTATTACAATAAATTGACACGTTATGTGTCACTTCTTTAAGATAATTTAACTGCAGTAGAAATCAAAATTTAAGTTATTTTTTTTTAAATCATGGAGGTAGATTCGAACCTTTGCCCCTCAGTTTTAGATGCTGTTTTGTTACAAACTGTACTACAGGGATTTCAATGAAGGTGTCAGATAAAGACTTAATATACAATTATGATATTTAAAAAGTGCAACGTCGAGAACAACGAAGGAATCCATGATGACGAAGATGTTATGTCATTTTAGCAGGCTTCAAAGTTGCGTGATTTTTTTGGTAAAGTAGCGCTCATCCTATCCATTGAAGTATATTTATGTATAATATTCCAAGTTCATTGCCTATTGGTGACTCGAAAGAAAAGAATAATAGTTCATTTCATTTAGCCAAAATATTACCAGGCCCAATGCCTCCTCCCCGACCATGGCCACTACTACGTCTACATAGCATAATTATATAATTAACATCATTCTAGCCAACTGTGCGATGAGAAGTACATGTTCTCAAAGACTCAAACTTGTCATTCTGAACAACATCATGTACTGCGATGCCATTCAGAGTGACATCATGTTCATGTATTACAACGCAATGCAAATGCAATGCATACCATCTCGTACACATCGATACTAGTTACCTTGATACAAGGAGGTAACTAATCTGTACTTTATAGCAGCTAGCTGCTATAGCTTAATTATAGTCCGTGCTCATGAAACACTCACGCAAACAAGGAGAAAGCCGTGCATCCCCTTTACAAAAGTAGACCAAGTCAAGGGGGAAGTGATTCAGGTGTTAGTAAGACCTAAGAGGGGATGTATACTATACAATGAGAAGTATTTCTCTTCTACTTTAGGTCATTGGAGTCACCAAAAGTTTTCGAGAATGTCCGACAGAGACAAAAATAATTATTTTGCGCAAAATTAGCCCATAAAATCACGCAACTTTCAGGCCTGCTATTTTACTTGTGTAATTGCTCAGAGTCAATTGTAGGTCCCAAAATTGGCTAAGTTTTAACCGATCGAATTACTTCCATAAAGTACCAGAAACTTCCAGACATTCATGGAACACCTTTTCGCGGTATCATGACCGATCCAAAAAGCTCAGATCCCGCGGTAAATTCAGGGGACAAAGTTAAAAGTGAAAGTCAACAAACTCGCATTGAAAATATGACTTTGTTATAAGAAAATATAGTTTTAGATGTCAGGATATTTATCAGTGTTTCAGGAGTTTGCAAAATTTTACCGTATGCAATCCATGAATCTCTTAACCTTAGATAAAACAAACTTTATTAAGTACATGCTCTTAGCAAATCATGTTTTTTTCGTGCTGCATTTTATTGGCTGACATTGCCCCCTGACCGGAAATAGAGCTGACGTCCTCCTTTCCTTCCCCCGTTTTTTGACCGCCAATTCAGGGCTGCTCCAGTTTTTCTGCTCTCGGCCAAATGGGACGTTGGCGAAAGTCCTGACGGTATTTTTATAAGCGGTATTCCATTTTTTAAGCTTTAATCTGTCTGCACAATAATTTTATAGGTTATTTGAATTTATCATGCCTTGATAACTAG
>LR140771.1:0-14959 GCA_900659605.1 Tisbe holothuriae | reverse complement strand
GCGCATTTTGCACGAGCGTTTTCTGGAAAAGAAAATTTGCACGTCCTAAAATTGGAAGAGCGTTTTTGAACGTCCTAAATTTGGAATGCGCGTTTTTTGGACGCGCGTTTTTTTATCCACACCATTCCAACGGGTGAGGAAGGGAAAGCACAAATTACGAATGTCGGGTCATTTGAATGTTGGGCGTGCAAAAGTTACAGGAAGCAAGGATACGTAATTTACCAAGGTTATCAAAGAGCTGTTAAGTAAACTGGAGATCTTTAATTAGGTTTTGACATCCTTTGTTTGGAAGCGGTTCCGACCTGGAGACAAACATTTGACGCGCCACTTCCGGGGAAACAGAAATCATAATTGGATTAAGGGTTTCAAATTTCAAAGTACTGTCTGGAAACCTTAAAAGTTAAAGATTGTGTACACGGTGCATTAAGTTATGTAGATTTCAATTACTAAACTACATAGAATACATTGTAATAAATTATTCAATGACATCATAGATTATTCAAAGAGGAAGTCGGACTAGAGAAGTCCTCCTCCAAGTCGGACAAGATTTCAAATGAATCCCATCAGCAACTGACAATGAAACCCGTTAGGTTCACAGTGTGTTGAAAAAGGCTTCAATATCATACGTGAACATTATTCATGGTATTCAATATTGCGAATTTCATCCTTGGCCTTGGTAGAAGTACATTGTATTTTATATGATTTTTCACCAGGAGGGGATCAATTTTTCGCCAATATATTTTTAACGATTGTACCTTTGTCGGATTAATAACATGATGAGGTCTTCACATCAAGAGATACATCACGAAATAAATCGTCTAGAGCTCTTACTTCAGATATACGTAAGCTGCATGTACATGTAAGCTGTAGTGAGTCAATTTTAGCGTCTCTAAATGTAATTGGAAGTGACGTTCTGTTGTAAAAATAGAGTTGACGGATCAAAATATGTTAGACATTTTGACACAAAAGCCGCACACTGATGCAGAGTACACATTTCCATGTTGTTCTCACGGATGAAGGTATCAAATATTTAGTAATTACATAGTCGTTTGAAAGATCTTCAGCACAAAGTCCACGCAGTGTTGAAAAATACTGGTGTTACAGGAGATAAACTTAGAAGTGTGACCTGATCGTACTAGATACTGAAGGGCCTACATCTTATATGCGAATCTATGGAGGGTTTAATGCATCGCAATTGCTGTCTTCATCGCCCCCTGGCAATGCATTGCCCTTGGGTAGGCGGCAGAGAAAGAGAAAGAGAACTATTGTTAGGTGGCGATGATTGCGAAAAAGTTTCTTCCGAACTTTAGTCGATGATGGGAATGAAGCGCAACTGTACAATGTTACGTGTCGGATTTTTCCTTCTCTCTTATTCTAATCGTGTTTTGATGAGTTTGAAAACCATTGCACAATTTAGAATTGAAATTAAGATTCAACGGCAAAATTATAACCTTCACGGTGACATTCTGAATAATCGAGATACTGGAGAAACCCTCTTGTAAAAACCCTCAGCAACTCTTACGATTCTGGTTGCTTAATCTATGAGGGAAGAAGAAGAGCGTCTCGCGAGTAACCTGAGGGCGCCGCAAAGATTTCTCCTACCAATTTAGAAGGGGTCGGAAAGTTTTTCATATTATTTCTTCTGGCTACGGGTTCTTTTTGAAGAAGAAGAAACAAAGGAGGACGTGGACAAAGTTTTCTTCAAAGAGAGAAGAAATCGTTAACAAAAGACAGAAAATGAGTCCGATGTCGTCGTTGGCTCTTTGATCGCTTATGAAGAAAGTGGAAATACGTACAAGATTCGCTGACGCCGTTTAAGGGATTTTTAAAAGGGAAGTTGAGACGTACGTTTTGAGCTCACTAATTAAGAACATCTCAGCACGAAGAAGAGTGCTAATTTTTATCATTTTCATCGACAGATACATCCAATAAATTGTTCACAAAACAGGATTTAAAAAAGTTTAATTCGCTTATGTCGTGCCTCGCGGCAAACATGATCCTATTAGGCGGTAAAAACTTGCTGCCTCCACTGAACCAGCAGAGCTCGTTATGTACAGAAAAAGTGTGCAAAAAGTAGGCCTACATTCTCTTCTAGCAAACTGAGGGTGACATGACACCAAAAACGAGATATATGGTCCGTAATTCGTGCCGAGCTTTCATAATTGAATTAATGGCTATTTTACGTTCTGCAGAGACACTTCTGGAAAGAGTACGAAAGAGGGTTAAATGGGTTGGACGTGCGGCAATTTGCACGTTGACATCTTTAGTTTAACTCGCTAGAATTCTTAACTTCTAGAATTATTAATATTAAACTGGTAGACATAAATGGGTAGACAGCAAAGTACTTCATAAGTCTTAAGTTTCATTAGTTTTAGTAACGATCTGTTTTCCACCAGGGGGCGATGCAAAAAGGCTGCTCAAATTTGACACTTTGTGCCCCTAGATGGCGCCTAAGTACCCTGTATAAAATGTGTATTGTTTTTGTAATTTTTAGTGAGTCATATCCCAATTATATGTTTTAAATGTACTTTCATAAAGTTCTATGCACCCTAATACTCATATTCATCCCATTAAATGTATTATTTAGGTATATATGCTTTAATTATATTAGAATATGCCTTAACTGTAAAACACCTCTCCATAGTGAAAGTATACACTTTTGAGTTTTATTCTTTTTATAATCTCCGAGCTGCATATACAATATATAAAAACTCAAAGGGGTTTCATTCAATTTGTGAGCAGCCTTTTAGCCCTGCCCTCTATTGGTGATTTTCAAGGCAGCATTTCAATGGTTCAAACTTAAGACTTATTAAAGCGGCACGTAGAAATAGGAGGATCCAAGGTCGTCGGTATTATTACGAAGTTCCTTTTGCAATCCCAAGTAAAATTTCCTGCTCTTTTCTTAAACAGTTTCTTAAATTCAATTGTGAGAATAAATGCTACTATCTATTGGATCAGTATACAGATCTAGACTTGGATACCTCCAGCAAGGTTAGAGAAAGCAACCTTTTTAGCGTTCCATCCAAGAATAAAGCCACAAAAGGGGAAAAATAGACCCCAGCTGCCTTTCTTCTTCTTCTTCCATACCAGCAACATGTCTCTCCTTTTAAATCCCCTTCCCGATCTTGTTATAGCTCGTAATCGTCATTTGGAGTGGCTGGCAGGGGATCATCTTACGCGAGCTGGGCCTTCGAATTGCCCAGGGCTACCACTCAGATTGGCAAAAGATTCGTTGTCCCTGATCTCTGGAGGAGTAGAAGTTTGAAACATGACGCCTGCTTATTGTCGCCGGAGAAGTGATGGAAGTACAGGGTGCGATGTTAACACGGAAGCAACTTTCCAAGCTTGTTACAGCGTTATACTTGCCCTTTGGAATATGCCTCTTTTATACTTATATTTTCTCTATAATTAGCAGCTATATGTGTTAAATTTTGGCTGTCATATCATTTGTGTAGCCATTTTTGTGTTAGGATTAGTGTCAGGGTAAGTAAGTTGAAATGCACGCACATTTCACAGTAGTAAAATATGAATAAACATTATATTTTAGACAAAATTTCCTTTTAAAACCGTGTTAAATGTGCAAAAATAACTATATTTATGTCCTCAACCCAAAAAAGTAATGTTACTTAGAAAGAAAGTTTTGTGTAGCAGGTTGCACCTAGGCCCATCCTTTTTAAAAATGAGCATTTTGAGGCCTGAGATGACACATGCCCAAAATGTTTTCCAGGTGCAATGTCTTATGTGCATTATTTATGTCACTTTAAAAGCTTCACAGCAATGTAACATCTATGTAGTCACATTTGAAATTGATTTTGAGCCATATATGAGCTTTAATCCCTTATTTTTTCCTTGGAAAAGGCCAAAATTGTCTTGCACGCCTTTGTTCTGGGCACTTTTTCCAGGGTAAACCTCCATTTTTATACACTAATAGAAGTTTTACATAAAATGTTATTAAGCAAAAAAGTTTTGTCTGGAATAACTTGTAATATCTTATTTTATGACACATATTGATTTAGCAGGTATATGTTTCTGCAGATGTTGATGTTGCTACACATATTGAAGAGGACAAAGCTGAATAGATGCTAGACTTGGACGTGGGGGTCACTTCACATAATGTTTCTATACAATGTTTAAAAATATATTTAATAGCTTCTAAAATAGTTCTAAGCTTTGTGAATGACTGTAGCAACTACCTTGATGTTAAATATCACAAAAATATCAACATAGTCAATAGTTTTAGGAACATTAAAGTCTGCTTCCGTGTTGACATCGCACCCTGTATTATGTACAAGATAAATAAATATATCAAGGCTGAGAAGAATATCGAATGTCGATGATGTCAAAGGACGTGTTCGCATGCTGCTGCTACAGATGGGAATGCAAGCGCGAATGTAATTAATTTAGTTGTAGTGTACATTCGATGCATACAAATTCTCAAGATTGTAGCATTTCCCAGAGAAAAACGGTGTACAGCCTATAAACCATTCAGAGCAAAGCAACTCCTTGGAGGAAATTATCTCATTTACACTCTTTATTAATCAAACTCTGATCCCTTTATGTAATGAGTTCGGCAGCTGCGTAATTAGGTTCCATAATATGGTGTATTTTGGGTGTCACATGATCTGAGGTTGGACATTCTTCCAGCGTTATTCTCATTATTAACTTCACCTCATTAGCCAGCGCCGCGTTGGTTGAATGGAGCAGCAGCTCAACCGTCAAGTGTTTTTCTCTCTCTCCAGTTCTTTCATATTAAGGAAAGCCGCCAACTTGTTTTTGTGTCTTGCAAGAGCCGCGGTGATGGTTTTTCCTATATTGTGAGGTCAATTAGGTCGCTTAGGTTCCGTCGTATATGCAAATGTGGAGCAAGATGGAATATTACAAAGTACGCTTTGGAACAAGTGTACGCCAACAAGATCCATCTTGATTATATCGTTTTATCTCAATTAATTATGTGTTTATGTCCAACCCAAATATCACAATCATTCAATTAATATGCATAGCATAGCATAGCAAACTAAAACATATTTATATAGTTTGATTACAATGTATATATTTCTTTTCTAGATGTATTATCGTATTTATATTATTACAGTACTGTATGATTGGTCCATATAATCGGCCCTGGATATGCTTAGTTTTCTATTCAGAATGAAATTGGATAAAATATACATTTAAATGTGTTCGTCTGACTGCATTGCGTGTATTACGCGTTGCTTGAGCTTCGTCATCTTCTTCTTCCAGATTGGCCTGTACGAATCCATTAAAATTTGACATTTAAAATCCTCTCTCTCCCTTACTTTCTTCCTCTCCATTTCAGCGTATTTGACTTTCCACGTCGTGAGAAATGAAAGAGAGGCTTTTAAAGCCCACATGAAGTGACACTTTGGAGAAGACGGGAGACGGCTTTTGCTTCTTCTTCTTTCTCCTCCGTTTAGTACCGTGCGGGGAAGAATTTGCATACACAGAATTGGCACAAAAAGAGTTTCGGGGAATAATAGTATTTTGGCCACGGTTCTTCCTCAGCCGGAACTAAAGAAGTTGACAACACTCCCGTCTGTAGGGCGAATAGGCCAACTGTGCTATAGTAGAGTAAGAAGTAGGAATAACGACCTTTGCTGTCTCGGATATGCAGACCGGAACGATGCACGCTTTGTCAAACCCATATTTACCGTTTTTGCTGGCTGCCCAGATAGGGAAAAACGATTCACTTTTTCTTCTCCAGTGCAAAATCCATGCAGCACTTGATTTTGATTAAGTTCTTCTTGAGGAATGGAAGTACCAGCTGGAACCCCACATGACATATGACTGACATATGCATTTGGAACTTCATCATATTTTGATGAAGAAGACTTCATCCTCCGTTCTGCCCCGCTGCAGCCGCCCCACTGCAGCTGAACAGCTGGCACATCTTGGATCGGAACTCCTTGCCGACGCAGCAGTAGATGATGAAGTTGACGGACGAGTTGAGCACGAGGAAGAGGTGGTGGAAGTTGACGAGGATGTAGAACGCCACCGGGATGTGGTACATGCCCATCTTGCGGCAGTGGCGGAAGTGCTCCAGCGTGTTGTTCTGCGGGTGCGCCAGCTCGTACAGCCGCAGCGAGAGGCGGTACGTGTGGCAGATGAGGAAGATGAGCACGATGGAGACGAGGATGACGGTCGACTTCTCGCGGCGGCGCCGGACGACGCGGTGCGACGACTGGGACCGCAGCATGGAGTTGTTGCGGGAGGTGGGCGTGCTGGGTTCCACGGGGACGATCATGGGCGTGGGCACGTGATTCTCGGAGGCGGCGAAGGAGTGGCGGTCTACCTCGGTCTCCTGGATGTCGGGAAGGGCGTTGATCCGCTCCATACATGCCTTACGCTCACCTTTCTTCTTCTTGTCCCCCCGTTGGAACAGCCGGTAGGATCTGGCCTTTAACTCATGTAGCCGTCCCTTGGGAGTTGAATCAGCTGAAGAGAGCGCCTCCCCGACCTCCAGCTCAATCTCCTTCACCACGGCGCCAAGTGATACCTCGTCCAGCGTGGCCATCTGCCCGGCTGGGGCCCCTGCAGCAGTACTGCCCTTCCTGGCCTGCAGTGACGGGGACATTGAGTGGCAGCGGAAGAAGCGCCGGGTGGACGACGCGCTGCCCGGTGGCGGGAGCAGGGACATGCTAACGTCCTCGGTGTCGACGTTGTAGGGGTTGCTTGGCGGACTGTATTGCCTACTGCTGGCCCCCCTGCTCACAGATACGGCGCGCTGACTGGCCGTGGTGGTTGTGTGGTGGTGGCTCCGATTCGTGGTCCGTCCGACAAACTTGTGCGCGAACTTTGAGCTGGCTCTGATCTTGAGGTAGATCCTGGTGTTCATGTAGATGAGACAGAGCAGTGGGATTCCGCCTGTGGCCAGCAGCTCGTTCCAGTAGCTATTGAGCTGTATGTAGTTGGGGTCTTCCATGAGATCGGTGGTCCAGTAGTCGGTCTGGTTGTTGACCAGCTGGAACTCGAAGAATCGCGGGATCTCAAGCGTGACTGAGCAAACCACGGCCACTACGATGAACTTGTAATACTTGTGCCTCTGCGCCAGTGGGTTGCACACCGACTTGTACCGCTCCGTGGCCACGCCGACCACCATGTAGATGGTGGACGTCTGGATGATGCCCCTGAGCGGGTGCATGAGGTACGGGTACGCGAGCAGGTACCAGAGCGGCTCGCCCTCCAGGAACTCCCCTATGACGGACATCTCAATGATGAGGTTCAGGATGAGCAGAATGTCCGCGACGATGAGCGCCGTGAGGAGGTTGTTGAAGTTGCGGTTGGTGCGGAGCTTGCTCAGCACGACGATGGTCAGCACGTTGCCCACGATGCCAAACACGCCCACGACGAGCAGAAGCACGCCCTCAATCCAGAACTTGCACTGGGCAACCAGGCCAGAGTATTGCTCACGACTTTCGTGACATGTCGGCGGAATTTGGTTGCCGGGGTCAATCTCCTCGAGAATATCTTTTTCTTCTTCTTTCTCTCCTTTCTCTTCAACTACTACACACGAATATTTCTGCTCGAGAATATCCTGTAACATCTTGTCTAGTTATTCATCCGAGTCTATCACATTGCTTCCGTTATTGTTATTTTCCCCTCCGTCGCCCTCTTGACGTTGAGCGGTAGCTGACCTGGAGAGGCCCTCAACGAGCTCCTTCCGAGCATGGAAGAAACACTCGTCCAAAGAGTTCAGCTCTGGACTCTGGCAGGACTCGTTAAAGATGCGACACCGTTCGATGAGGAGAGAGTCGTAAAACGTGGAATTGCCGATTTCAGACGAGGGAGGAGTCGGAGGAGCTGCTGAGGGAAGAAGGGCCTCAGATGATGAAGAAGCGTCAAAGTAGATGCGACAGTAGAGAACGAGGGTGACCACGTTGCCAGGCCAGCAGAGCACCAGCCACGCGATGAGCGCCTGCAGAGCAAACACCTTGTTGCTGCTCAGGTGGAGCCCACTGAAGAGGCTGCGTGGACCTCGCTGACGCCCCTGACCCAGCGGAGGCGACGAGGGCAGCTCCAGATCCCGGATGGAGCTGAGGGTCTGGCCTGAGAGCGCCTCGTCGCTGTTGCCACTGGATGACCTGCCGGACAAGCCGGAGCAGCTGCTACACCTGGGCATGCAGGCTGAGAGCAGCTGCCGCAGCTTGGTCTTCTTTGCTGCCGCGACAGCCGGGCCGCCGTGGGATGCCGACGTCGTCGGGCCTGCTGCCGTGTTCATAGCACTGGTGCTGAGTCGTAGTGGACCCGGTGGGGGCGATGGCAGATTGGTTGCTGGCTTGACTATGGTCGCCATTTTGGACTGGCCGTTTAGCATCATGGCCACTCGGTGGCTGATTGAGAAAGAACGGGGGTCCGGCTGGATTTCATGGCCAAGTCTGAAATGAAGCAAAATCGTTTCATCCGAGCTGATCATTTATAGACAATGTTGTACTTTCAACCGTTTTTGCATCTAATTTTATCTTCTTACTCCTCTTTTGATTGCTTTTCAGAAGGCAAAAACTTCATCCCTTGATTTTTTTACTAGCTTCGTTGAAAGAAAAGACGAAGATGAAAATAAAGCGAGATTGTTTCTTCTTCTCATCCACCTGCTGTTACCCGCCAACGAGGGATTCTATGAAAAGTAGGAAACAATAAAACGGAGGAGAATGAAGGTCTGAAACTTTTCGTATACTTTTGATGTGCAAAGATTTGCAGTGGGAATTTCCCTTTTCAATGCCTTAACTGCTGTTACTACAGCCTCCTCACCTTCACTTATCTAACTTAACACCAAAAGCTCTTTAAAGCAAGCTTGCAAATCTCATTTTTTGCACTTAAGACGGTTCTTTTGCTGCATGCCAAAATTGGTTAAAGAAATTTCATTAAAGGGCTAAAAAATAACACTTTGTAGGCGATGAATGCTTTTTGAAGACCTTAAATTATACCAACGATGCTTCCCTCCACGTTATAAATCTGCCAGAAAACACGCCGTTTTTTGCCAAAATCAAATGTACGCCATCTGTATTTTAAGAGGTTTTTCAGAGAGCAAAAAGTCCCCAGAAAACAATTCCAGATATGAGCCTTAATCAAGAATACAGAACGGCCATAAGGTGGAGAAATCAAAGAAAAGTTAGGCATATAAAAGGCCGTAATGGAGCTTAAAGCATATAGGTGCTCTCAGCCTTCTTTGCTGCTCCGAACGTCATACATCTTGAAAATACTTTTTCAGATGCTTAAAGACACATTATATACGGGAGGAGATTAAAACTTAAACCAGCATTCATGAACATCTAGTGCTTGCTACACTGATGTCAAAGACAGAATAAAGAAAATCATCGCATGTCGTTCGATCCTGCCTGCAGTTTTAGAATGAAAGTTCCTTCCAGTTTAAGAGAATTAAGAGGGAAAATGCCAATTTAAACTTCTTCTAGGCGCATTTTTAACGAAAGGCTTATATGCTGAAACTTTTCAGGTAGCATGCTAAAGGAATATAATGTACATTATTGGCTATCATTAAGACTCCTTGGGGATTAGTGGCACTCTATTCTTGAATGGAAAAAACTCTGTTGCTTGTTAGAGAATCATCCCTGAAATAATAACAACTTGGAGCCGCTTAAACTTTTGATGCTTCTTTGGCGCGGGAGCTGCAAAGAGTTCGAGGTCCATCTTTTCGTACTTTCCGAAGGATAGTTCTTGTCCGTAACGGTACTATGAATATTAAAGTTTGAAATCAATATTTCATGCATTCTGTATCAACGTGCTCTATTTTCCAACCTTGAATAGCATTTTGAAATGCATTTTATCTTTGTCTCCAAATCAACTCCCTCTAATTTAGTAGAACGTTTTCCGCCCAAAACTTTCTTCTCCACCGTCGCCATTTCCTGTCCAGAGCCGTGTGACACTCGGCAAGGAATCCTTATTCCGAGAATGTCGTAACTTCCTACTTGGAATATAAATATAAATGCCGTGTCCTTATTTAGAGGCCATGTTTGAGCAGCATCGCAAAAAGTTTTAACCGTCACACCATATTTTATGCAATATCAAAGGGATCACGAAGTAGATTATTATTATTATAGGTGAGTTCGTGCAGAGATTTAGGATTTTAGTCCCAAGTCTTCTCGTTTGAAGCTCGTGATTGATGTGTTTACTTAGGTTTCAATGCAAAGATGCATGTTTCAATATGAATATCGTCGATGAAACTTTATCTTCATGATATTTGATACACTGCTTGAGGTGGGTGTAGTTGCCAAGGCTTGTTCTGTAACAGTTGAGTTTTGAAAAAGGATCAAAAGCTCGCTAGTGTTGTCAGATGAAGTACAAAAAAATGAATGAACCTTTTTTATACTTTTTGTGGTCAACTAAAGACAAGAACAATACACTCGGCTGTCAAAAGTCATCTCCGGTTGAAGGGCAAGCCAAGAAAATGTACTTTTGAAAGAATAAGTGAAAGAAGGTACTAAAATTAACACCCAGTGTTAATCAGATATTTAAATGACCGCCAAGAGGGCATTTCCCTCCGGCACCGTGATTAGAAGGCAACAACTTTGCACACTGCAGTGCGGTGCAATCGTACCCTTTTTATGACATCCCAAGTCTATCGTATAATGCGCCATCCATACGTGAACCTGGGTTCTGAAGCACGTTAGGACTGCTCATATTAAGCACAATGTCAGGTCATTGGGAGAGAAACTGCGGACACTTCATTTTGCGGAACAGCCGCCTTCTTAACACATCATTTTCGGACTTTGGACACACGGCGCGGCGGCGCTAAAGCCGGTTGGGCTAAGGACAAACTTTTTTGGTGTGTTCTTGGAAGAAAAAGGGATTTGCTTCGGCTATGAATAAAATTGGCTTTATTCATATCTCAGTGGTGGTCACAATGTGGATTTACACTGTATAAAAACGACAGTTTACTGCAAGTCCCAAAAAAGCATGCAATACTGGGGCCGGTTACATAAAGTTGTTTTAGAGGCCTTGTCTGGACAAAATTCGGTTGTTTTGATGCACTTTTAAGCAATATTAAACACCCGCTAAGCCTGGTCTAAAAATATGCACCGATATTCAATGCACTGGAGCGCAAATCTCTATGGGGATGTGAGAATATCTGCTTGAGAAGCTCATGTATTCATTGATGTACTCCATGATACTACCAAGTGAAAAAAAGTTTAAAGTGCCATCGATCAATATTACCTATGAGCAAATATTAAATTTTCTTTAAACTTTCTTCAACTGCTGTCCTCTATAATATCACTCTTGTTTCTATTAACTCAATAGGGGAGTTTACATTAATACCTGGTAATTAATTGTAATATATACTGCATGCTCTCTAATAGGGTCATTTAAGCATGAATGTTGTCTTTGAGAGTAGGCATCAATATTTCAATGTTAATGTCCTCCCCCTCTTTATCTTATCCATGCCTACATCGTTATTTGCAGACAATTTTCCGAGCTATTTCACTGCATAGTTTTGCTCCTATTTTTCAGGTCCATTGTCTTCGCTTTCGGGCATCCGACTAACAACATATTGGCCTTGTTTAAAGGCTCATTAAACTCCCGAAAGGGCAAAAATGTCGGAAGGAAAAATAAATTAACCGAAAGGACATCGATTTGAAGTGCAAGTCTTATAAATAAGGATATTCTTTAAAAGACACACAATAACAATTAATAAGCTTCCTTTATACAAAAACTACATTGTAATAGTGTTTTGTAACGGTCTTGTTCGTTTTATTTGGAACTAAAAGTGTAATGTCTCCGCCAGCGATAGCTTCAAGAAGAAATGACAAATATGCTACTTTAGTTTATTTGTTGGGAAACGTGCTGTTGGCAAAAGTCCTTCATAGTAATAATAATAATAATAATAATAACAATAATAAGAGTTTCTCACCATATATTTTATATCCCCACTTATGAGTTTAGGCACGACAGTTGCTGAAGAATATTCTTCCTTCTCTCAATTGATGGAGCAAAGTTAGTTTTTACCTTCCGCACGAAACTTACGAAACTTTTATTCTCCCATTGTATTTAGCGCACATATGGACACATTGAAGCACACGATTAATTTAAAACTTTATTTTTAAATAAGTGCATTAGCAATTTGCATTTTCCGGTTGTTTCCAGCTACGTTGAATAAACACACACCTTTATCGGTTGACGCAGCCAGCAGAGAGAAGAGGAGAGGGAGGAACTCCGTTCGATGTCCTCTAAGCACTGCCAGACCAGAAGAAGAAGAAGAAGAAGAAGAGGAAGACGGAGAAGAAGAAAAAGGCCTCAGTCTAGATTTTCCGAGAGCAAGAGAGAATGAAATAATGTCTGGGGCCTTCTTCTTCTCCAAAGGCGCCCTTCTCCTCCTCCCCCGATCCCTTTCGTACGTCGATGCTGCCGCTTCTTTCAAGGCTTTCTTTCCTTCTCCATTTGAGAAGAAACTTGTGTGTGTGCTAAAAGTAAGGCAAAAAGCGTTGACAATTCCGCCGCCATTCATTGAGACTACGTTCAGATTTTCATACTTTTCTTTGACAACTGTTATCTATACCTTTTTGTGTGAGAGAAAAGAGACTGTTGCTCCTTACATTTCCACTGTTATAGAACATGTTTGATAGTTAATGGAGCAGTAATGAGACGCGTCTATCGAAGAGTAGTAAGGAGGGCATACAATTGATTCAATTGTATTGCAAATAATGTAGTACCTAATAATTTAATTAATAGTAATTATCACAGAGTAGTTTTACTTTACTAAGGTTTAGTAAGGAGGACATACAATTGATTCAATTGTATTGCTAATAGTAGTAACTAATATTTAATTAATAGTAATGATCACAGAGTAGTTTTACTTTACTTCAATGAATGACAATGCCATATAACCAAGCGAAAAATAAAATCTATTTTACAAGCACATATTATTAATTATTTAAAGTACAATTTGAAATATTAGTTTAATAATCCCGCTCCGAAAAGACAAATTAATCACATGCTCATAAATTGTTATCTGCACGCTGAAAAATACATTTTCTAGCGAGTTATTACCATATAAATTGCACTTGATGATGAAAGAGACATCTAATCGATAGAGGACGTTTGTACCCCAGTGATAATATCACGCACACAATAATGAGACGGGCCATATTTAATGCTAGAGGATGAAGGCAAGAAGAACACTCAATGTCACTGTCACACAAGCTCCCACTCGGCCGATACTAACACTATCTGCCATCACAGTTTTATGCATGAGAACAAAAAGTGATTAATTAGCTTGTGTCGTAAAATGAAATAATTGGTTAAATCACTTGGTGAGGTTGCCAATTGAAATAAAGTTGGGCAATTAACACAGATAGGATCCGTCTTATCGTACATCGTTCGCAGTATAAAATTGTGAAAACAGTGTATTATGTTAGTATTTCACCTGGCTATCAGTAGAAATTATTCAATGGGTATATCAAGAAACCGTCGTTTGTCCCGAGAGATGGCAATGAAAAAAATTGGCTTTGCTTCAGCTTGAGATGAATGAGTCAGCTGGTTCAGCTCAGTCTGTACCGCGATTGCACTGCCATCTAATGTACAGAAAAGTAAATCCCGCAGCAAATACAGAATTGTCAGACTCATTAAACATTCATATTACGTAGGCCTGTTTTCCTGCATTTTTTCTACGCTACACTGCTTAACATTAACTTAAATCTTAAAATGATCATGTTCTGGTAAGATGTGTTTATGCCTTAACAGGCAAACATTTATTCTGCAGCAATCAAATAGTCTCTCCTGTTGGCCTTGAATGAAAGCCAACAATAACCCCCCCCATCAATAGTTCCAGACACAGCTCGGCTCTTTCTTCTTCACGAGCCCTACTCATCCTTCTTCCAGCTCATAAAAATATTAAGACTGGAAGAAAAGAGTCTCTTAAACCAATCTCGTTTATCATATAATGCCATTTTGCAGTTCTATAATACGTAGTCTTCTTGGCGCTTAAAGAGGGAAATATTTATCATGCATTTGTGAAAATGCAGAAGGTTGCTTTTATGGTGCGTACTTGGATGAAAGAAAAATTCAAACATCCTTGGGTGCGTACAAGACTGGTGCATCTGCATGATATCAATTGAGAAGTAGCCCTGTTTGTTTACGTAAGAACCATTAGTGTCCACAATCATTTATACTCTTCTATACGAGAGCATCATACAGGTGCAGGGTGTTTTTTTCAAGCGACCTAGTTTCCACTGTCAATACTTCTTTTCTAGTACAATTTATTAAGTTACTGATACATGAGATACATTTTTTCTGAACATTGGAAATATTACTTAAAAACGATAAAATTTTAAAAATTCTTAATGTACAGTATACCCATATTTAGGTGTGGGTGTGTTTATTTGGGGGGACCTCCTCCCCCATTTTGGCCTTTGTAATGCACATTTGGACGTTTAGACCAATCTGGGATTTGGCAAATAATCAAAATTGGCACAACTTTTGTTGCGTAATTTTAGAACACACAGTTCTGCTTTACTTAATAAAAATATAAAAATAAAATTAAGGGTCGGGTTTAAAAAAAGACCAAAAATCCTGCGGGGGGCAACTTTTTCCCTCTCCCCCCTGTTTCTATGTATGTAAATACAATGTACAGGGTGTATATTGTTTTAAGAAACTAGTTTTAGTTGTTAACTTGTGCATATATCATGATAATTAATGTGGGAGTGTGTCAACTCTGCTGCATATTCCTTATTCTATTTTCTATGTTCTAACGTATGAACGATCAAAATCGACAAGGACAATGGGTACTTTCTTGGTACTCACCATACAACGTACGATATTGACAGAAGCAAGTATCGACTAGGGATTGAAGGTATCAAATTGGACAACAGCATTAAGAGTTGAACGAATGTAACTTTTCCAACTGGTTCAAGAAAAAAGAAACTTTCTTCTTCGTCTCTGGCAGGGGGACAAGAGACCCATTAACGCTGCGCTAATTCGTCCCTTGGGTGTCTTG
>LR140770.1:0-14991 GCA_900659605.1 Tisbe holothuriae | reverse complement strand
AGCTCTATTCTACAATTTCTAGGGTGTCTAACAAAAAACTGTTTGAAGTAAAATGTCTCCCAAAAGAGTTAAATATCTGTATAAAGTTAACTGTATTTAGATATTTGCTATTATATAGACATTGTGGCATGGTCTTCAAAAAGTTGCTACACAAATTTACTTCAAAACTAGCCCATTTTGACAGAAGCTGTAAAATCTAACTTTGATTTCAAACCTTCTTAGCTATGGCTAAGGGGACTATGTGTGAAAATATAATGTGTTCATATAAAACTTCCAATTCCGCTCTGCATTTTTGAATTTCATAAGGACTTTAAAAAAGTGTCGTTTTGGGCCAGTTTTGGGCTCCTACAATAGGACACTATAAAAGAAACACCCTGTAGATGTGCGACTGGGGGTCAAAACGGCTACCTGAAAGGCAGACGGCTTACCTGTAAAAAGATGAGAAGTGTAAAATTTAGACGGAGTTCACAGGGAATGATTTATGGGAGGTATTCATTCCAATTTGCAGCACTTTCTCCGAAATTGGGCGAACAACCGTTTAACAGAGTCATAATTCGAGCTATTAATGAATACACAAACGAGCTTCACAATATTAACTATAGTACTTTATTATGGACCAAATATGTTGACTATATTTGTGTTAGGACCATTGTGCACATAGCATCTATATATCAATGAATTAAACGTGGGTGTATACATGCATACACCCAAGCTTCTGTATTTTTACTGTATATGACAATATCTTTATAAACCAAAGATGTTGAAATATCCAACAACTTTGTTATAGGAACACTTTTCTCTCCACACACGGGGTCGTCCTCGTCATAGTATCAGAGCAGCACACATGATTTATGCTCCTTGCCCTCGCCCTGACTCGACCCCTCATCCCCGACCCCCGCAGCCGTGGAGAGAACCTCCTCCCTCGCCCGCACCCGACTCAGCTCATCCGGCGTCTGAGGCATCTCAAACAAAACCGGTTCATGTTTGAACGTGCCCGTTGTCATCATGGGCGAGACTGGCTGAGTCGCCACGGCATGTCTGCTCAGCTGATTGTTTGCACCGCCAATGCCACCCTTGAGCGCTGCTGGCATCCGCTTACGTCGTAGCATATCCTTGACGAGTTGGGTAAACATTTCATCGACGTTAACGTTATCCCGGGCTGAGGTCTGGGCCATGAGCACGCCGAGGCGTTCCGCGGCCTCCGTGGCGCGCCAGTAGCCGATGGCGTGCGGTTTCTTGAGGTCGGTTTTGTTGCCCACGAGGATGACGGAGACGAGGTCGCGGTTGGCCATGCGGCCGAGTTGGTCCAGCCAGGATTTGACGTCGTCAAAGGACTTTTTGTCGTCGACGTCGTAGACCAAAATTACTCCTAAAAAGGAAAATTTCTAACACTTTCAAAGCATAATAAAACAGTTTTCTATACCGGAAGCCCCTCTGACATACGTAGCACTAATCGGCATATTGAACCTCTCCTGCCCCGCCGTGTCCCATATCTGCAACTTGACCCTCGTCCCGTCCAACTCCTTCGTCTTCACCCTGAACTCGATCCCCATCGTGGCCTGCGCATCCGCGTAGAACCCCTGCACCGGGTCCATGTACACGGACAACAGCGACGTCTTCCCCACACCAGGGTTGCCCATGAACACGATCTTGAACAGGTAGTCATAGGCGATGTCGGTCATCCTGGGCGGGTCGCTGTCGCTGCTGCTGTCGTTGTTGTTCGCCACGGTGCGGAGGCCGAAGATCCGGGAGTGGGCTGAGCGGCGGCGGGCGGCGCGTATGCTGCTGCTGCTGCTCCGTCGCCTGCTGCTCTGTTGTGACTCAGCCAGTATTAGACTGTGGTCAGAAACTATTTGGAAACTATTTATGATCCTTGGAATTGTTTCAAGAGTATGTTTTGAGGTATTGATCTCGGTTTAGACGATCGATTTGAAGCATGATTGGTGCGGTAATTCGTATATTTCATGCCGTTTATTGAAGCGGCTTTCTAGAAGAATGTTGGAGAGTTGTTTGGGTGCAAAATTGGGAAAGCTTTGGAATGAATACCTGAATGTACGAATTTGAAATATGAATACCTCAAATTGTCTGGTTAAATAATAATTTATTGGCTCCATTTATAAAACAATTTGATTCAACAGCTAATTATTATAATGCAATATTTGGCGCGCGTATTTTATACATAGCTATAATATAATTTATTATAAGGGATCACAGTTTGCAATGTTTCTATTTATAACGACTATGTCTACAGTAAAAGCTTCTCCACATTAATTCTTGAAAGCCTTTTCTAAGCATTGTGTCTTTGATACAGCGCTCACTGTAGCAAAAATATAACTTATTGTATCACATTCGGATTCCAGTATTAAAATATAAACAAGTTATTCCTTTCATATCACAGTTACATTTTAATAGAGACGTGCAGGGAATTTGGAGGCTCCAGCTAATCATAAACAAAACCAAGGACAACTAAATAGATTTTACCTTATTTAGTAAAATCTATGTATTTTACTGTAGTTGTCCCTGCAGGGCCAGCCCTGGTCATTAGAGCCAACCAAAATTCGAATTACCCTCCCTTCTCCAATTTTGATCACAATGTTACATCCATGGAACTGAGACAAAGACCTCTTTGGTTACATCACACTACAGCAACCCCCACCCCCACCTCCGCCCTCATCCCGATGCCTCGCCGGCTCCACAACCTCCACCGGCCTGTCCGGCCCATCCGTCGCGCCGAAACTCTGCTTCGCCTTCGCCGGCGGGACATTGCTCAGACTATCCACATCCCCACCAAACCCCGCATCCACCACCTGATGTCCATGATCCATCCTGGCCTTGATCGGCATCCGGGCTGGACTGTGACCCTCAAGCTCAATCGGCTCCTCCACATCCTGCTCATACCCATGCGCATCCCGTGTCCCCACAAGCTCCTTTGCCAGCAGTTTAAACAGCTCATCAACATGGGAATCGTACATGTTCTTGGCGGACGTTTCCATGATCTCAATCCGGAGCTGGAATGCAAACATCTCGGCATAGTCGAGTTGGACACGCCGTTTATGGCTCAGGTCACTCTTTGCCCCGACGATGATCGTCGTGACCCATTTTGTGCAATTCCGGCGGACTTGGTCAACCCAGCGTTTGACGTCATCAAAGCTGCGCTGGTCGGTGATGTCGTAGACGATGAGGACGCCGTCCATGTCGGGGTAGAGGCGGAGGATCTTGTCCTCGTACTTGTCATGCGCGGACGCGTCCAGGAGGCTGAGCTTGATTTTGCGGTCGTCTGTCACGGCGATTTCCGTTGTGCAGCGTTCGATGCCGACGGTGGGCCCTGGTTTGCCGTCTGTGTATGTGTGGGTGCAGTAGCGGTGGATGAGGGCTGATTTGCCAGCACCCTGGGAGCCCACGACTAGGACCTGGAATGGTTTGTGGTCCGTCATGGCAACCCTAAAATAGAGCTATTAATACTTTTGTTGACTGTCTATGACAATTATGAGCAGTTTTTATTGTTGATAGTTTTAAGTAATGTATATATCATCGAACATGACTATCACGTTTTCGCATCACTCTCTTAGCAATGTCTTCAAACATTTCCTCAATCCCAGTCCCTGTTTTAGCCGACACTTGCGTCGCGTAGAAGCCTCGTTGTGACGCCAACAGCTGCCCTTCAGAGAACGGCACTTGCCGATCATTCGCCCGCACATCGCACTTATTCCCTGCAATAGTCACAACCGTGTCTTTCGGATACATATCCGCACCCTTCTGCACAAGCTGCTTGGCATGCGCAAGCGAGTCTAAACTCGTCACATCGTATAATATGATGTAGGCATCCGCTTGTTCAAGCTTTGTCCCGCTTGTACTAATCCCACCCTTCTTCTTCTTGCCACCGCTCGAGCTCTCAATGGCTTGAACTTGCACAACCCGATCGCCGATCTCCATGATGCGGATCTTGAACTGAACACCGATGAGGGAGATCGCGCTGTTCCGGCTGTCGATGAAGATGTTGTCGGCGAAGCGGAGCATGACGGAGGACTTGCCGACGCCGTCGCCGCCTGCAAGGATGACCTTGACCGGTTTGTTGTTGTTGGCGAGCCAGGCCATGGTGTTGTTGTTTGTGGTGCTGTTGCTAACTACAGTCAGTGCATCTAAATACAGAGGAAATGGTTAGTGAAATATGGTTAATCAAGGTTAATACTGTCAATGTATTATCGTATCACAGGAACAATTTATCACAGTGGGTTTCAAGCAATTGTGCAACACTTTTTCTTCTCTTCTCCCTCCTCTTCACTAGTATCATCTCCATGTGGTATGTCCACATTTGACATGGAACCTCTTTTGGACCTCATTGTATGCGGCCTGCTCATCGGATTCCTGATAATCATCTCCTCCACAAGTGTCATAACAGCAGCATCTACAGTGGCCTTGTTTGTGCAGCTAACCTCAATATAGGATGCACCAATGTTGTGTGCAAACTCCTTTGCAGCTGCTACGTCCATAACACGCTCCCTGGTGGCCATGAGGTCAACCTTGTTACCCACAACCACTGTTGGCACAACTCCATTAACATGGTTGGCCACTGATGCATGCCATCTTGACTCCAGGTTGTGGAATGTCTTCTCATTGGACAGATCAAACATGTAGATGAACCCCATGGCCCCGCGGAAGTAACTATTGACAATGGTCTGGAAGCGCTCCTGTCCTGCCGTGTCCCACATCTGGAGTTTGATCTTTTGTCCGTTTTCTTCAACAAGCTTGATCTTGAAGTCGACACCAATGGTGGCAATGTAGTTGCGGTCAAACATGCCATTGTCAAACACACTGAGGAAGCTGCTCTTGCCCACCCTGTCATCACCCAAGAGGACAACTTTGAAGAGGCGGTCATAGACACCTCCAGGGCTGACTTTTGCCATGGTTCCAGTGCTAAAATTGAACATATTACATTATTAAAAATATTGTTATGATCATTATTATTATTATTAGTAATATTATATATATTTGCTATGCTTATCACTTTGAGTCATATCACTTATTGCATATGAGAACAACCCTGTCAAAAAAGTTTTAGCCATTTTTCAAGGCACTAGACCCACTAGTAACTCCAATATTGCACTTGCTACCTCGTGCCAGCATTCTACTCCGCGCCATAAAGACTGGCCGGCGCTAGCGCTATGGCCTTGGAACAGCTGCTGCTACTGCTCTCCAAGAAGCGATTGGCCGCGTCCATGCTAAAGCGAATTTCAACCCAACAGTCAATTACAGGAAAGGAGGCCTCACAGTAAGCCTTCTTTTTCCACTCAATTATGGCAGCTAGTAATACACTGTCCACCTTAAGATTAACCTCCCTCAGTACCCCGCCGTCAACGTTCTTCGAGATGGCAAACGGCTCCCCCATGAGATGACCCTCGTAAGGAAGTTTGGTCTTGATCCAAAGGCTTTTTAAGCAGCGTTCCCAGGACCAAGCCTGCAGGCACGGCTTGAGCATCAGCTTTACGTCAAAACTTTCACAGGGAAGCTCTTCGACCTGGAGACTGCAATAGTGCTCGCGAAACCAAGGTATCAACTTATCCCTATCAGAGGGAGTCCTCAGCACTACTTTTACAGTGCCTGGTGGCCTCCAGTTGCTTGTAACCACAAATGTATCATTCTCCTCTACAAACTCAATCATGTTTATCTTAATCTGGTTGGCCCATTCCTCCTCTTCTAGCGGCGTACTGCCGTTGTTGCGGCCGCGGATTAAGAGTGAAGCATAGGTTTGTGGTTGCTTTTGCTGCATGCCAGAACTGCTGTCAAACTTCTTGTTCCCTTGCTTAGCATGGCAGTCATTGGAACATGTTGGATTGACCTCCTGGCGGTGGTTAATATTTGGGTCAGCTGTGGCACCAATTATGTTGTCCATGTCTGTGTCAGTGGCGGGTTGTTTGGGATAGGATTTGGTTTCGGGTTTCGTTTTCGTTTTGGGTTTTGTTTCAGATTTAGAATTGAGACTGTCGCCTGCACTGGGTTCAGATTTGTGTTTAGGTTCAAGTATTGACTCGGCACTGTCCTGATCAGTTGGATTGGTTGGAGAGCAAGTATTCGTGGGTCTTCCTCTATTGCCAATGAAGCTGGGACTTGAGGGACGATTGAGGATATCCATATTTATCTTGGACCTCATTGTGTGTGGTCTGCTCATTAAAATCATCTCTTCCACAAGTGACATAACAGCAGCATTAACAGTTGCCTTATTGGTACAGCTAACTTCAAAATATGATGCACCGATATTATGCGCAAACTCCCTTGCAAGTGTTTCACCCATGGCACGCCCTCTGGTTGTCAATAAGTCCAACTTATTGCCCACCACCACTGTGGGTAGATCTGCTTTAACTCTTCGTTCCGCAAAATCATGCCAGAATGATGCCAAGTTGAAGAACGTTATTTCATTGGACAGATCAAACATGTATATTAACCCATTGGTACCACCTAAGAAAATCCTGCAAATGATCTCAAAAGGCTCCTGTCCTGCTGTGTCACACATCTCGAGTTTGATTTTTTGACCATATTCTTCAACAAGCTTGATCTTGGTGTCAACACCAATAGTGGCAATGTAGTCCCAATCAAACATGCCATTGTCAAATACACTGAGGAAGCTGCTCTTGCCCACCCTGTTGTCACCCAAGATGACAACTTTGAAGAGGTAGTCGCACACACCTCCAGGACTGACTCTTGCCATAGCTTCAGTTCTAAATAAAAATATATTGAATATTACAATTTTAATATAAAATTACATAAAAATGAGTTAATATCATGTTTATTGCTCAATCTTGACAGCCTGGTTTCACATATCACAGTGTAGAGTCATATCATAATTTCACATAAGTGGACAACACTGTTCAAATACACTTGTATCATCTTGCACAACTACTGTCTTTGGAGCCTTTTTGGGATCCACTGGAGGCTCAAACCTGCTCAACCGATTAGCCATTAACAAAGTCACTTCATCCACTCCTGCCCTATCCGTACAACTTATCTCAACATAGCCAGCTCCTATTTTATCAACAAAGTTCTCAATCATAGCCCTGTCAATAACAGTATCTGTACTCTCCAGCAAGTCTATTTTATTGCCAACAACCACTGAAGGCACATTTTGGCATGATGCATTAGAAACAGAGTTGTACCACCTTGAGTAAAGACTTAAGAATGTATCTTCCTTATTCACATCATACATGTATATGAACCCCATTGCACCATTAAAATAGTTCTTGACTATATTCTGGAACCGAAGTTGCCCTGGCACATCCCACAGTTTTATATTCAAGTTTTGTCCATTCACCTCCACTTTCTTCATTTTAAAGTCTGCTCCAATGTTTGGGACAAAGTTTGGGTCATAGTCATGACCATCAAACACCCTTTGAAATGTGCTTTTGCCGACTCCTGCATCACCTAACAGGACAACTTTACACAGGCGAGCACTGCTGCCACCTGAAGCCATTTTGGATTACTACAAAAGATAAAGTTCTGTCCTAATAGTTTGATTTGTTTATGTTCACAGGATTGTAGATTTATCACAGGCTCCTAGTCTTTGAGCTTGACAAGAACCTAAGCAACTATACAAGTTGCTGATTCTTTCTCAGCCTTCTTAGAGTCATCCATATCTGGCATCACTAATTGAACTTGCGAAACCACAGCCTTCTTCGGATGAACCTTCATCATTTGCTTCACAAGCAGTTCAACAGCCTCACTCACAGCCTCAGCATCTCTACTGCTAATCTCAACATATCGAGCCCCAATCTTCTGTGCAAGCTCCTTTGGGACAGCTCTGTCTGTTGTGGTCACCAGATCAACTTTATTCCCAACTACAATTGTTGGAACCACAGTGGGAGCATTTTTGACTACACTCGGATGCCATCTTGTCTCAAGGTTGAGAAATGTGTCTTCATTGCTCATATCAAACATGTAAATGAAGCCCATTGCTGAGCGCATGTAAGCATCAACAATGCTTCTGAACCGGATTTGTCCTGATGGGTCAAATAGCTTCAATTTGATTCTCTCCCCATCGAACTCTTTGGTGACAATGTTGAAGTCAATGCCGATTGTAGGTGTGTAGCGTTTTTCATGTGACTTCTCTTTGTACATTTGTAGGAAGCTTGATTTACCAACAGAATCATCTCCAAGAAGCAGAATTTTAAACTGTCGATCATATGTTGGCTGGTTGACCATTGTACCAAAACTATGACATAAATTATAGGTTAATTACTAGCATGCTTTAATATTATACATATTGATATTTTTATTATTGTTTATCAACAGTGTCAGGTACTTGAACACATTGTTTCCAGGATTAAACATATTATTATCACACATGCAGTTTCACTTTGATTTTAGTCAGAATCAGTCTCCTTTAAAAGCATTGGTCCAATCATATCACAGTATCAGTAAACCCCTCTGTCAGGAAATGACACAAGACCTGCCACAACAAGCCCTCCTACCTCTCCTACCAGTGTCAGCTCTTTCCACAAGTGGATCCCTGGACCGTACAACAGACTTTCTCCGCTTTGGCGGTGACACCCCACTCAGAACTGCTGGTACCTTGTCCTTATTTTTCTTGATCAGAACCGCCATATGCCTCATAACAGTCATAACAGTCTCCTGGTCAGAACTACTCAGCTCATAGTACTCAACACCAACATCAGAAGCAAACTGCTGAGCATCATCAAAATCAAGAGCTCTGTTACCAGTGGCCTTGTCAAGCTTATTCCCAACCAGGATGACTGGTGTGTCCTCCAAAGCATGGTAGTTGATGGCACGCAGCCAATTTGCCTTCACACTGACAAATGTTGTCTCATTGGACAGATCAAACATGACAATGAACCCTTGAGCGCTGCGGAAGTAGGATCGGGTAATGTTGACAAAGCGCTCCTGTCCAGACGTGTCCCATACTTGGAGTTTGACCCTATCTCCGTCAACATCAAATGTCTTGGTAGCATATTCAACACCAATGGTGGCATGATATGTATCTCTGGAGCGGCCATTGACAAACATGTTGAGGAAGCTGGACTTGCCAACATGGTCATCACCAATGAGCATGAGTTTGTACAGGTGGTCATATTCATCACTTTTGCCAATGGGAGCAATCTTGGTCATTGCTGGAAAAATGCAAGTGTTATTAGTTAGTGTTAGTAATAAATAGTTTTTTTTTGGGAAGAAGTGTGATCTCGAATTATACCTATATATTTTAGCTCTTTCCTGGATACTTTACAAATGCACTTTTGCTCCAGTGGAATATGTGTATTTCTTCTTATAAAAGTGTAGCTTTGAAGCATAGACGGTTTTCGGACGGCATTGTGTTTTCTATAATTTTAACTACTGTGTTCTACTGTATTGAATAAATATGCTAATTTTAACTTTAGTCTCCAGCATTAGTTTGACTAGAATAGTATGTTATTCACTAGACACTTTTAACGTTTTGTCTTTAGAAAGTATGCGAGGTCTATCTGCTAAACAGATAAATCTTCAACTGCTATAAACCCAAGCTGTTATAGATCGACTTAACCACTGAATAATTAATATATCAGCCTTTGGCCTTGCGAAGGCCGCTTGTTTTTCACTCTCTTCCTACTAGATCTTGACCAACCGATACGGCCTTCAAAACTTTTCTTCCTCAAACAATAGCGCACAACTTTGACCTCTTCTTCCCGTCCGACACCTCTCCCCTCTCCTCCTCCTCCAGCTCCTCTTCCTTCAACAACCGCGCCGCCTCCTCCTTCGTCGCCATGATCAACGCCTTCCTCTCTGCGGCATCCGACCGCTTCACGCGCACCTTCTTCACCGCGGCCGTCAGCATGTCCGTCACCGCGTCCCTGCTCTTTGCAGACACCTCTTCAAAGTCGAAATCATCAAGGGTTGCCAGGGCGCGGCCTTCCCTCGTTGCGACCTTCCTCTCCTCACCCATGTCAGCCTTGTTCGCGACCACGACCACGACCGCATCCGGCCTCGCGCACTCCTTTGCCAGCTCGATGAACTCGTCCGCTTTGACGAACGAGTCCTCGGAGGTGACGTCGTACACGATGAGCACAATATGCGCTTCTTTGATCTTCTTGATGGCGTGGTTGATGTAACGTGGAGAGCCGGGCGTGTCCCATAGAAGTAGGATCGTGCTCTCATGCCCGACATCGATGCCTTTGACGTAGTCAAGGACTTCTGTTGTCGGCATGTATTCTTCAAGGATGTCGCCGATTTTCCACTGTAGGATGAGGGAGGTTTTGCCGACGCCCTCGTCGCCGACCACGGCCACCTTGTACATGAGCTCGAGGCCAGAGCTGGCTGTGGTCGGCGTGCTGTTGGTTGCCATGACAAGGGCGTTCATGATGATGATCTTTTAGTTAAACCGGGCCTCACAAAACTGTGCAAAGTGAGGACTTTTTCCTCGCTTTCTTGTCCTCCGCTGAAGATTCGGATTCGGGCTCTTCACCGTTTGAAGAGCTGGAGAGCTGCTTCTTGGCTTTCTGTAGCCGTTTCACCGGCTGTGTCGTGTGATACGACCGGCTTTTTGTAGCCAGGAACCGGAGCAGCTCCGGGATGCCCTCTCCCGTCTTTGCTGAGACCTCGAAATACGTCAACCCTTGATCCTTTGCAAATACGTTTGCAGTGTGGGACTCAACCTCCCGGATTGTCTCCCGATCACCCTTTGTCGCGATGAGCGCCAATGCCGCACGCGCGTCCCCCTGTTCCAACCGCTCCCGGACCAGCTCCAAGTACTTGAGCTTGACGTTATCCAACGACTTTTGCGACGTGATATCAATGAGCAGTGCGATGATCTGACACTCTGCAATGTGGGCACGGGTCGCAGCCGCGAATCTGTCGTAAGTCACGCCTGGAGAGTCGACAATGAGCACTGGAACGCTGTCCGCGGCAACTGCTGCGGTCAGGGAGTCGTCCAAGTGTTCCGTCTCCGCGTACGCGGCGTCAAAGTCTGGTGTGCGTCCGCTTAGGCGTTGCGCGAGGAGGGTCTTACCGCAGCCCACCTCACCCAGGAGAAGGAGTCGGGTGACGGCATCGCTCATGGCGGTGTTAGGATGGGTGCCATGGGCCTAAAAGAGATTTATTGACATAAAACTAATTGGCATATAATTTGCTTTGTACAAAATTAAATTTATATTAACGAAATCTTGTATCACAGCTGATAAAACATCTCCGATTTTGACCTCCTCGGAAAGCCATCAAATTTTGACCCAGCCACTATCACGTTGTTGCACTTTTTACACCTCCAGTCCTCCTCACACTGCATCACATAACCCCAATAATCAATACCCTCTCAAAGGAGGCAGCTTGACAACACTATTGCTATCCTTAACCGGCCTCGGCTTATTGATATCATCCAACGTCATCTTTGCCCTCGACATGATGTCGTCCCTCTCGTTCTCCTTCTTGCGGTAGTTTGTGGTCTTGTCGCTCTCCGCGAATAGCGACGGCAGCGAGGACGTGCTGTGGTGGCGGGAGCGGTCGTCCAGGCTGCCAAGGTCCCCACCCATGGTGTTGTTGGGAGGGGGGATGACCAGGTTGGGGAAGCTTTGGGACAACAGCTAAAAGGATTAGAGGGTTAATAATATATAGAATAGAATATAAATTGGTCCGTATATTGCATCTATGACTTGTTAAGAACACTTTATATGACACTGAGAGAGGTTTAAAAGCACAGTTGGTATATCCACAGTTTTTAAAGTATCACACAACAATCCCGCTCGTTTTGTATCACAGCAACCTTGCCACCACCAGGGTTGTCCTTTTCCTCCTCCAAAGCCTTGACCTTACCCTGGGGAAACCTGCCCTTCAACCCCTTTGCCACATGGATCATGACAGAGTCAACAGATGTCTGATTCCTGGTTGACATCTCCAAATAGTCAAGATTGTACTCATTGGCAAATGCTTTGGCTTGTTCATAGGCAACTTCACGCTTCTCCTCCAGATCAGTCTTGTTGCCAATGAGAATCACATGCGGGGAATGGAGACAACTGCTGTGCACCGCTTGCATCCACCCAGTCAGGCTTTCAAATGTCTTGGTGTCTGTGATGTCATACATGAGGATGACACCCTTGGCATCGCGGAGGTAACTGGGGACAAGGGACCGGAAGCGCTCCTGTCCAGATGTGTCCCAGAACTGGAGTTTGTAGTTTTCTCCATCAACACAGAGCAGCTTGGAGAAGAAGTCAATGCCAATTGTGGACACATAGTTTTCTCGAACACGGTTGGTGGAGAAGAGTTCTAGGAAGCTGGTCTTGCCCACATTGATGTCACCAATCACTGAGATCTTGTACACATAGTCATAGTTTGCATAGGGCAGCGATCTTGGTCCCATTTTGTCTGCAAAGACGAAATTGTTGCATGGTTACTCACTGTGTTTGTAAAAGTTAAAATAGATAAATGCAGTCTTATATTTTGTTTCAATAAAATACTTTATACGTATAATTGGTCCATTTTCTCTTTGGTATCATATTCTCAATGGCACATTGTATCACATCATGTGTTCATATTCCAAACATCACAAAGGCCCTAAAGAGGAAGAAAGAAATGAGGAAGAAGGAGAAGAGTCAATTTGAACATATCATCACTCTGCGGGAGAATTATTGCCTCCCTCGCTAGCCTGCCTAATCAGCAACTTTTCCCTAAACATTTTGATGGTAGAATCATTCATTAGTTGTACCGGGCCGACAGAAGGAGACTTGACCACTCTTGTAGCTGCAGCACCACCACTACTGCCAAACACTGACCGTGGGCAGTCTTCCGGGAACTTTGCACTCAGCTCCTTGGATGTATGGATGACTAGATCATCCAAGGTTTGCTGATTTCTAGCAGAGATCTCTTTGTAATCAAGACCATGCTTCTCTGCAAGGGCTGTGGCCTCTTCAGCACTGACTTCACGGTCATGTTCCAGATCATTCTTGTTACCAATCAAGGTCACTATTGGGCTATTAACACAATGCTGCTCAACCATATCAAGCCACGTCTGAACACTATCAAACGTCTCTCTGTCTGTGATGTCAAACAGGACAAAGACACCCTTGGCATCCCTGAGATACCCAGGGATGAGGGAGCGGAACCGCATCTGACCAGACGTGTCCCACAACTGAAGTTTGTAATTCTGACCTTCAAGCTTGAGACTCTTGGAGAAGAAGTCCAATCCCACAGTGGGTATGTAACTCTGTGGAGTGTGGTTGTTTGCAAACAGTTCAATAAAGCTTGTCTTCCCCACCCTTACATTGCCCACCACCGTGATCTTGAACACAAAGTCATAGTCAGCCATGGGCAGTGAGCGTCTTCGCTCAAGTTGACCTCGACGGCTCATTCTGTCTGAAAATGAAGAAGAAAGTCATTGATTTTTGGTCAAATTGAATATTGACGTTTAGAGTACTCTTATATATTCTCATCACAGTCCTTTAAGTGCAGACACTCATGTTTAATTCCTGGTTAGCAGCTGTTGTCAGGTCGTATTTGTCTGCTGACTGACCGTGTTGGGTCCACACATTGATCGAAATCACAATTTATTGCACTCTTTATCACAGTTAGGCCCTTTTTAGAAAGCAGTTAGTCTTAATAATGTTTCACTGTATCACACAACGCTCTCCATTCTGCCTCTGAATGTTCTCAATCTCCTTTCTTGTCTTTAGAGGGAAGTAGCTTACAGGCATACCAATGACTGGTGCCAAATCTACAGGCTTACCACCAGGCAATGACCCATAATACTCAATCATATCCTTCACCAACATGGACAATGGCAGAGAGCTCAAACTATCCTTAACCAGAGCAGACATCTCAATATAACCAATCAATCCATGCTTCCTTGCAAACTCCTCAGCCTCAGATCCTTCCACCTTCCTAACCCAGTCCATATCCACCTTTGTCCCCACCAGCAACACCCTGGCATGGGTAGATGCCCTGACATGGACATCCCTCACCCACTCAGCAACCTTGTCAAAGCTCTCCCTATTAGTCACATCAAACACTATCAGGAACCCATGCATGCTGCTGAAGTAGCTCGTGGTGATTAGCTTGAACCTGTCCTTGCCTGTGCTGTCCCAGACCTGGACCATGGTTTTGTCATAGGTATAGTCATAGGGCACCAGCCCTGCAGTGGTGAAGTGTGCCTTTTGGAACGGTTCATAGGTACATGCTGTGGTTGCAAGGCATGTCTTTCCAGCGGCTACAGGGCCAATGATTTGGACTCTGTAGTCAAAGACCTTCTCCTCTGGCTCCTTCTTCCTCCCCATGGTTTGTTATTGTGGAAATTGAATTTCTTGGAATGGAGATACAAGTACACCACCGGAAACTGTGCAGTTTTTGTGCTCCCTTCTCTTCAGAGGACGGAGCTATAATGACTATTGTCTTCTTGTCTATAATATTCCGTCCTACTTTTTCCTCCCCCTCTCCGGTTCTATTTTTAGTTTATGGAGAACTCCCTCAGCGGTGATAGATTGTAAATGATGTGGTGGAAGTTGTTGCCAACGTATGTTTGTTTGTTTAGTTGTTGTTGTTGCTAGAACCGCTCATTTCCGCAGTTATGAAAGCAGCCTAGAAAGAGAGGAAAATGCAATAATATTAAAAATGGAGAACTCTTGTATGTTTTATCACACTACTTTGTGCTATCTTTATTTTGATTATTTTTTGTACATTTTGGGGGTATATGATTGGGAATTGCAACGAAAACTTTTTCACTGTTACTGGCAATTACACTGCAATATAAAACTAAGGACACGAATACGAACAGAGAAAGGGGAGAGAGAAGCTAAAATGTTGTATCAAATGTCCCAGGGGAGTTGTATTGAAAAGGCAACGCAAAGTTTCACTTTTGGATTGTGTTCCGGCAATAAAGTAAATTCCGCAAGATCATGGAGAAGGTTAAAAAGTTGTTTTTGTTGTTGTTGTTGTTGTTGTTGTTGTTGTTGTTGTTGTTGTGTTTGTTGTTGTTGTTGTTTTTGTTTTTGTTTTTGTTGAATTTGTTGTTGTTTTTGTAGATATTTTTGTTGT
>LR140769.1:0-14990 GCA_900659605.1 Tisbe holothuriae | reverse complement strand
AAAATATGAAATCTCACTTTCGAGGTGTGAAATTGAAAAGGGAATGAATAGGAGAATCGGACGGGAAAATGGAATTACATGCATGGTGAATTTGTTCCTGTAACTATGCAAGTATTTGATTATGGCACCATGAAGATGGGTATATACAGTTAAATGTTGACATTAACTTATCATTGAGTATGGCCCAAAAGAGGAATGCGTGTATACAATTAAGTGCTTGAGTAAAATGTATATTTAATTCGTTGAATTATTAACTTTTTGGTTGTTTGTTGTAATGTTAGTTATCATAAATATATAACAAATAGTAACAGGTTACATCCTCTACTAAGTTGAATGTCTTGTATAGCAATAAAATGAGTATGCAAATGACCGACAAGACTATTTTACACATAGTCAAATAAACATGTTTCCCACTCGAGTTAGCTCTCCTTGAAACGGCCCTCGAACATATCTCCGCGTCTCTTTCTTATTTGTCATTGTTTGGAGCTGAGATATGTATGAGTATTGCAACCAGCTGACGCTGCATAAACTCATAATTATAAACATTAAAAAGACATTTTAATGGATTAAAATGCAATAATTTACAGTAAAGAGATAAAACTACTCATTACTGGATGGAGGACCAACGTTTTAGTCGACCTATGCAATAATAAAATAAAATCGTTACTTGAGCTAAGGTTGATAAGCATGGTGCACGCAGGACGTAATGAGTTTCCATATATATCCCGTATATAAATAAATTAGCCCTTGTAAAAACTTCAACGTGAAAAGAAAGAATGATGACGGATTAAATGAGGAAAATCCAACTTTCACGAGCGACCTCCAATTTTGGGCAGAACTGATCTTACAATAGTTGCGTTAAGGATGTTTAAGATTTCTTGTAATAAAAATAAAAATAGGCTGTTCTTTCTTTAAGTCTGTACTCGTACAATGATGTGAGGGGGAAATATGGGTACTATTACATATATAATACATCTTGATTTGTCTTGTATATTTCTTTCCTAAGTACATTGCTTAAAGATGTTCTAATGACGCTTTAAATTTCTTTTTAAAATTATGTATAATTCAATTTAGAATGGGAGTCAAGTATTTTTAAATGGAATATTAATATGATTACCACGAAATATGTGAAGTCTCTGGTTTTGTTTGAGAGGATACTAAATCAAACTTGACATTTCCTTTGAAAATTTCACTGTCAATAGGGATGATAATTTTGAGAATTTAACTGTTATATTTTACATGGATTAAAACTTTAATATCTAATTAACACTGTAAATGATGTATTAGCATTAGTTAGTACTGTAGTTAATGCGTTTATGCCCAATATATAATGTGTCATCCCTTCCAAATATCTATAAGTAGCTCTTGTTTACCTAGCGGACCCTAAAATCGGGTGTGAAATTTGGTTCGTCAATATTTTTGGTAGTAATTTGACAAGCTGAACAGTGAACAGATAAAACATGATTTCTTATCACCTTCTAACATGCTATTGTGTATTAATCGGTAAAACTAATAGTAATATAATGTATTACTTCAAGTCTATGAAGGTCACCAAAGAAACATTTTTTGCAATAAAGTGAATATATTATTACCGGCACCATGTAATAACTGCATTTGTTCTGTCTTAATGGATTTCTAATCATTTTCAGTGTCAATTGATGGTCAATATGCCTATTATCAACCCCTTTCCGCAAACTGGAGTGATAATCAACTTTTACATAACCGACGATCAGGTGTTGGTTTCCAACAAGGTTATGATATTCTTGAGGATAGAAATTATTATGGTAAGACACTGCCTTTCTATATCAATAGTTTCTATGCATGGCTACAATGAATATTATCTCATACCTATCCTAAAGAATTTCTCGAGATTAGAGTGTAACAAGTTGTAATATCCGCCTTAATTGCATAACAAGGTGTTGTAACAGACTGGATTCTTATTTACAGAACATGCTGCGTCCCTTTCATTATATACATATGTATAAACCTTGCTATAATTGATGTTTAAGATTTAAACATAATTTAATCCCCATATTTGTTGTATTCTAGCCGATCCAGAGACAACCACCCGACTCGAGCTCTCCTCCCGCTTCGGCCAGCAGATGCGACATCTCCTCTCCGAGCTGCAAGAGGAGACCCAGATGGCCGCCAGGGTGCTCGTGACGACGGATAGGCAGAGCAACGCCATCCTTATTATAAGGAACCTCTCGTGGCTGTTTGGATTCATGATCAATGTGAGTATAAGTCTTTTTGAAGCAACTGTACATTGTTTCTGCTAAAAAAAAACTATTAAAAAGGTCATTATTGAGGTAAAACTTTATAAATACAATATGTTTGACTTGTCAGCCAATACAATAGTAAGGCATCTCCCAGACAGGCATCAGGACAGGAAATATTTCCGGAAATATTTCTCCTCTCAGCCAGGCCAGCTGGGCCGTGAGTGTGTGAGGGGAGGAAATTATTTTGCTGAGGAGGAAATTTTCTTACTGAGGAGGTGGGAAATATTTCCGGAAATATTTCCTGCATTAATGCCTGTCTGGGAGATGCCTAAATGAATAACTTAATAAGTATTGCCAAGGAACAGAAGAATTCTCGTTGAATTATAAGCCTAAAATGCAACTTTTTTCGTCCATTCCAGCTCTACAACTTCTTCCTTGGCCGCCAGTTTGTCACAGAAGCTGATGCAATCACTGTAGCTGGCCAGATCCTTGGTGAAGGAGGACTCCGAGCAGAGGACCTTCTTGGAGTTACTCAGCCAGATGTCTCCTGTATGGATGACCTCCCTGGAATCCTGAGCAGCTTTAGGCTGGAAGAAAAGTTCAATGCGCTTGAACGGGAGATTGAATATGGAGGGGATGTGGTTGCATTGGAGCCGCAACGGCAGCAAGTTATGGTGGATATGGTGAACTTTAAGAGAGAGGCTCAGGTATGCAGATTAATTTAATTATTTTTTGATCTATCACTCATAGATACTTTGGTTACATTTTGTCCTATAAATGTCAGCTATTTGTATATTTTGGGACAAGCTTAAGTATTAAGTTATGTTTTTATTCTTTTAGGAGGCCCTTTCTTGCATATCTTCTGGTCGCATCAATGGTCTCTTAGATCTGTATTCGACTGCTGCCAGCCTGAGATTGGAATCCTGCTCTTGAAGAATTTTAACATTAGAAGATGAAAGTACAAATTAATGGAACTATTCAAAACTGTTCACATTATCAGAAACATATATGGAGTAATTAGTTAGTAAATGTTTATTCTTTTAATATTTTTATCAAAACGAATAAAAGGGAATAAATTGAGAAAATGGTTTATGTACATAAAAATGCACGGTCACTTAATATTGCAGTCACATAAAACCCTTTTCCTGCGTATTTCATTGAACACGATGTTTTGAATTGCTGCCTAATGAATTGCCACTTTTGGTTCATTGACTGACAACTCAATGCAAATATCATTAGTCTGCATATTTGTACTCACGAAATGATTTTGCGGAAAGTACAATTTCACCGTTTACGCAAAACGATCAGTTTACAATCATCTCACCATTGAGCACCATCATGAAAATATCGATATTAGTCTTCATGTCTATCAGCTTAGGTAATCAAAATAATGAAAATATGACATTCATATTGTATAAAGTCTTATAAATAACATCCTTAGCCAATTGTCAATACTTGTACTACAAACCTTCATCAAGATATGGAAGTGGGGTTAGAAACAGCTTGAATTATACATTGACACCTTGGTCATACAATGGATTGTTAGCAAGTTATTCCAGATCCTACAATGGTAAGACTAAAGTAATGTTTAGATACAAATGTTTGAGTCTTTTTCTTCCTCCAGAGATAAACTCTGAAACAAGCATACGGCTTGCTCTGTCGACCAATTTTGCCACCCAAATGAGAATTCTCCTTCAGGACTTGCAGAAAGAGACTCAAACTGCAGCATTGGCTCAAGTTACATCTGACCAAAGGAGCAATATTATAAACATACTCAGGGAGATCAGCTACTTTATTGGATGGGCAATTGGGGTAAGAGTACTATGATAATATAAAATTAGGATAATAATGGTTTATGCATTATAACTTAGGTCACTAACATAAGAAATGTAACATGCCCCTCAATACAGCACTTTAGTCCTGTAAGAAAGCATTTTTTTTTAAAAAAAAACACATTTTATATATATTGTTGCTGTTTAATGTATTTCCTTTACTCCAGCTGTACAACTACTTCCTTGGCCTTGACTTTTTCACTCAAAATGAGGCCACCATTATAGCCGGCCGCATCCTTGGAGAGGCCGGTCTACGTGCTGAGAGTCTCCTTGGCCTAGCAGATACAGATGTCTCCTGTATGGATGCATTACCCGGAGTCCTAAGAAGTTACAATCTGGATAAGAAGTTTAACATTCTTGAACAAGCAATCAAATATGGAGCAGCTGTGGATGAATTGGAGCCTTTGAGGTCGGGAATCATGGTTGATTTGGTGAATATGCGACGGGATGCTAAGGTTTGACAATAATCATAAACTCTAATATTCTAATAATTTTGATCTATTTTAGGAGTCCCTATCTTGTGTTTCATCAAGTCGGATCAATGGTCTTGTTGATTTATACTCAACAGCTGGAAATCTTAGATTGGAATCATGTTCATGAATGTTTAATAAAGGAGTATCTCCCATTGACTCGAGGTTTACGTGTAACAAACAATTGCAGGCGAAAGTATTGCACCGAGCGCAAATACGATGAACGAGTGATGAAAAGAAAAAAGGTTGCGCATGGTGTGAGCACATGTAGATGCTTGGCTAAAATTTAAGCCATATTAGAGTTTTAATCCCGTAGTTTTCTTTATGCATACAGAGCATATAGGCTCATAAAATATGCTGATCGATTGCCATTATATTATTCTTATATAAAAGTTTTTATCAAATAAATGAGGGTTGAAATTTAAAATCCTTTTCCCCTTAGCAATAAAACAAAATCTAACTCTTTCAGACGATATGTACGGAATGACAATGCATAAAAATCTCCCTGCCATGAAATCATATTGCACAAGTACGAGTAGTTTTGCGCGAGTTTTCTATTCCCGTCATAGCATTTGCAGCAACCGTCATGAATATTGCAATTGGTCTTGTACTCTCATATATTATTGGAATATGTGGTAAGTCATTCGACATATATTGATCCCAATACTTAATACTTTAATAAGATTCAATTGCCATAATGCAGTAGTTGAATCACACTGTTCCGAATACAGGAAATGATACTAAGCACATATTTGACACAAAGGGACATCTTTACATGACCAAAGGCACAAGTTGTACATGTAGTAGTTAATTTCCTGTTTACTATTTCTTATCTTAGACGGATATTACTATTACTACAAGCCATCAACTCAATACTATGGCAGCCCACCGCCCACTAATGCGACAAGTCCTCCTGGCTGGCCCCATCAATATCTTGGTGGGCTGTCCTACTACCCAGGATATGCATATGGTTACCCAAATGCTAGAACTTATAATGGTAAGTGCTTAATATACAGCAGATGTGGTATTAATAACCAATGAGCTGTAAGTAATAATCATTTATGCATTGGCACCAACGCTCTATAATATTACTGCGGAGAAAAGTAACAGTGCTTAACTTAAAGTTATTTATCTTGTTCATTACCTTGAGCTGGCCTATTGCAATAAAATAATCATTAAGTACATTAAAACTAAACCAGAAAATAAATGTTCCAATTCTATCCAGAAATCGATCCTGAGACCACGACCCGTCTTGCTCTCTCCTCCAACTTTGCCTCCCAGATGCGCAGCTTGCTCCAGGAGCTTAGGGAGGAAACCTCGACGGCTGCACAGGCTGTCATTGCTGGGGACAGACAGAGCAATCTGCAAACCATTGGAATTCAGCTGATTTACATATTTGGGTTTCTCATACAGGTAACTTTAATATGCTGTGTAAAAAGTAATTATGCTATCTTTTAGTTGGACACATTCATAATTCCTGCTCATTTGCTTTTGAGATTTTCATCTTTCCAGTTGTACAACTTCTTCCTTGGCCTGGACTTCTTCACCCAAAATGAAGCCATCATTGTTGCCGGCCGACTCCTTGGTGAAGGCGGAAACCGTGCTGAGAGTCTTCTTGGAGTCTCCCAATCTGACGTCTCCTGCATGGATGATCTTGGAGGAGTCCTGAGCGGTTTTGGTCTAGAGGAGAAGTTCAACACACTTGAGCGGGATATCAAGTATGGAGCAGATGTGGATGCACTGGAGCCGCAACGGCAGCAGATAATGGTGGATCTTGTGAACTTGAGGAGGGAGGCAAAGGTAAAATTTGATGTATTTATAAGTTTGATGAAGTGATTATGCTCTCATATGCTTTGCAGGAAGCCCTCTCCTGTGTCTCATCTAGTCGGATAAATGGAATTGTGGACCTCTACTCTACAGCCGGAAACCTTCGATTGGAGTCATGTTCTTAATGCCTTTTAGAGTTTATAAATTATTCTTATGTAAATTGAGTTTACATTGTATCAATGTGTCAATTATAGAGGTGGGGTTCGAAATTCCAAAATCGGAAAATGAATTACCGGTAATTTTTGAGCAATTACCGGTAATTACCGGTACCGGTAATTTTTTATGTAGTAAAATCCCTCAAAATCGAAAAATTTCTAAAACAACTGTTGGCTGGAGTTAGACTTTTGTTTTGATACAAACTATATTAATAGCAAAATAGCATAGGTGTTTTAAATCTGAATTGCTTTTTCCAGTCATTTTTTTAAGATTAAGACTAAATTCACTATATTTTTGAATAAATTAGGTTGTTATATAGTAAAAAGTTCAAAATATCAAATTACCAGAATTCCGAAAACTTTTACCGGTAATTACCGGCCACTGAAATTATCGGAATTCCGGAATTCCGGAATTCCGAACCCCTCCTCTAGTCAATTAGTTGTACTTCTAATATGATATAATATGGAAATAAATATGGGTCTATTAAAGCAACAATAATTATGCTCTGTTTTGAGTTTAATTTTATTATCGCTCTTCTTCCATACACGTACTTGCTATGCGCTTACACTACTTTTTATAGAAATAATACGGGGGTACCTCTTTGATTTTTCATTCATTAAGATTCCACGTCCTTTTAGACGAGGTGTGAAAATATTTGCCTGTAAATGGTTTTAATTTACTATCTCACGCTTGAAATAAATATGCGTGGCAAATGTTTCAATTGGTATATTAATTAAGAAAAGGGTTTTTTTCGATCAAATAATTAAATAAATCTACGATCTGAAGAGCAAATTTCATGAGCAAGTAAAACTTGCTTACTCATCTTGGAAAGAAGCTGGGATTTATGCTGTACATATGATGCATATTGTATGTACAATTATATTATTCTTAAAACATACTGCCGGATATACGGCTAATGCACAATTGCCTTTCTTGGTTATGATATATTGTGCATGTGGACTTTAGAATAAATGATGTTTTGCACCAAAATATATAATCAACCTGCAATATGCATTTGCGCACTATATACAAGAAAATGCAGGCCTGGTGCAATATATTCATTTTTTTCTTCACGACAATTTTGCACACTTTCTAATGCAATTTCAGTCGGATTCATTTTATCACTCTGTTAAGACTGCAGTTTTGACTGTGTGTTACTAGTAGAAGACTTCCATTGCAATGATCAAATTGTACTGCTTCTTAATGACAATTAGCTTAGGTAAGAATATTTTCTTTAAATTGACAAGTGCAATAAGAATTTCCATACGTTAAAAATAACGACTTTTTGACAATTAAAGTATGTAATATACTGTCAATGGCAAAGTGAGTTGACTTTATTAAGAATGCAACTTTCCAATAAATTGAAAAAAATATGTTACCAATAAATACCAGTTATGAATTTAGAAGATATTGACAACACCGGACAGAGTAGGCGTGAGTGGGTGACCCAGCCATTTAGGCATCGTCCACACGGGAATGAAAATTAAGAATGAAAAAAAAATCTGGAATAATTCCTCTCACTGCTTACAAAGTGTAAGAATTATATTCTCCTCCCCAGGAATTTAATTCATTCCAAGAATTTAATTCCTCCCTTTTGCCGGCCAGCCACCAGCAAGCCAGGCAGAGAAGGACTGCCGTAAGAGGAATTATTTTCCTCTGTGAAAGAATAATTCCAGAATTATTCTTTTTTCATCCCTCAATTTCATTCCCGTGTGGACGACGATGCCTGAGAAAAAGCTGAGATGAAGAGGACAATACACACCTAAGTAGGGGGCACACAAGGCAGAAAATCAACAGCAGTAAGGAGCCTCCCAGACAGGCATTTTTCTCGTCTTTTATTGCTTTTATTGCAATCTTTTTTTCTCATTTCTGCCAAGCTTTTTTGGGACTTAGAATAATTTTCCTTTTTGCACTCACTCACCAGCTAGCCAGGCAAGAAAAATATTATAAGTCCCAGGAAAAAAAGACGGCAGAAACGCGAAAAAAAGATGAGAAAATGCCTGTCTGGGAGGCTCCTAAAGAGGACATTGAATTTCGTCGCCACTCTCCTCTATATTCACAAAGATGAATGCTAATAGAGACACTATTTTATCGTCTGTTCCAGTTCATTGTCAGTTCGCTTTCCATCGCCTTCCATCGGATTGGTACAATAATGAAGTTTGGACAAATGGAAATGCATCAAGAACATTAGAAAGAAGATTTGGATATCCAGGACAATATTATTACAACATTTATGAGAGATCGTATAACAGTAAGTGTGAATACGTATGGATTACTAATTACTAATTCAGTTTGTGCAAAGTTTTACCTCTTCTGTAGTCATATATTTACAGTGGAATAAAATTTGAAGCCTTTATCTAGATCAACTTTTTCAGAAGATGCATTTTTTTCTATACATTATTTAATTTGCTAGTGACTTCATTATACAGCTAGCTTAAGAATGCCAGATTGTGTAAGACAAAGGCCACTAATATCAGGCGCACTGCATGAGTGTACCACCCAAGATACTATATTCGACTTAACTCAGATAATTTAAAAGATATTGCTTTCAGCTTTTAACTCCATGAAAGTTTGTGTTCATACAAAGCCAGAGCTGCAGAGACATTTTTAATGGATTAGGATGAAATCTTTCCATTTTATGGCACTTTTCTCTATCCGGTACACTCCTGTAAGTAATATAAGATGTGTGCAGTCCTCTATTCAGAGGTCCTTGTATTAGTAATTAGGCTATACCATTGCCATAATATTCCGAATACATATCTTTTTTCCTCAGACATTGACCCCGAGACATCCATGCGACTGGATCTCTCTTCCAATTTTGCATCCCAGATGAGGAGTCTTCTTCAGGAGCTGAGAGATGAGACACGGATGGCTGCTGAGGCACAAATTACCACAGACAGAAGGGCTAATATCATTTTGCTTGTCAGGGAGTTGAGCAGTCTTGTGGGATGGGTTATGGGGGTAGGAATGCAAAAATATGCTCTAGTTATTTATCTACTGGAAAAAGACTAATAATTCAAAGGTGTAGTTGAAACACATTTCCAACTTTAGAGTAGGTGTAAAAATGTGGAATCGTCATGTCATGCTTTATAAAACTCAGGAAAAGAGATAGTAATCCTCAAGGGCATAAAAATATTATATGTTATTATACAATTATATCATTTTCCAGACATATGATTACTTCCTCCAACGTGACTTCATCACCCAGAATGAAGCTGTATTCCTAGCGGGCCGGATTGTTGGAGAAGCAGGCAACCGTGCTGAGAACCTGCTAGACCTTGCCCAGACAGACGTCTCCTGCATGGATGATCTAGCTGGAGTCCTGAGCAGTTTTAACCTGGAGAAAAAGTTCAACGCACTTGAGCAGGAGATCAAGTATGGAGCTGATGTGGATGATTTGGAGCCGCAACGGCAGCAGATTATGGTGGATCTTGTGAATATGAAGAGAGAGGCAAAGGTAGGCTTAAATTTAGAAAGGGGCATTAATTGTCTTGAACTACGTCTAAAAATATGCAGCAACGGTGCACATTCTTTAAACAATAGCCATATGGCTAATGTATTAATAAATTATTTGAAAAATAAGTCCAACTTTAAAACTCCACAAAGCATAATATTGGGGATTTTACTTTGTTATTTATTTTGTGTGTTCTCTTAGTTCGAACCAAATTTAAAGGAAAGTACAAAGATTTATAAAAATATGTAGGCCATCATCTAATAGTGTATTATTTTTAGGAGGCCCTCTCGTGTGTCTCATCAAGACGTATCAACGGTATTGTCGATCTATACACAACAGCAGGAAATCTGAGACTTGAATCGTGTTCATAAAAATATTGTTTTATAATTATTTCTGATATACATGTACCTTGTATAGTAGAATATCTCAACACGTGGTATTGCAAATAAATGTTGTCCAAAAAGATAATTATGCCGGTATAAGCACATTGATCCGGATTTCCCTATTTGCGAGCTGCAATTTTCTTTGTTGCGCGTTGAATAACCAATTTGTTAACTTTCAATTTTTGTACGCAGTCCTGTTGGAAAAGACATGCCTTTATGTGGCAAATATTAGTAATATATACATGTACATTAAATTTTCATACTGATATGAGTACTTTCGTTCTCTCTTTAGATATTCCGTTCTGTCTGAACCAATTTCCAAAACGAAATCTTATTTCCTGTTCCTGTTCATTTCCTTTGAGCATCAAGTACAACAAATGCTTCAAAGGAGGATAAATATGCTGCAGGCCTGTCAAAATATTTTACATTAAATGAATGTTAAAATATGCATTTTAGCAAAAGTAGAAGGTATACAGGTGATATTACTGCTGAGATGAAGGTTAAGAATATATTTCTCCTTCTCTAAGTCCCCTTGAATGAATGAAATATTGTAGAAATCGAGGCAAAGATGTAAAATTCTGATTTTTAACCTATAAAAGAATCAATCAGAACTGAAAATGTAAAGAATTCTAAATATAATTGGTCAGCTTTGGGTGTAAAATAAAAGCCATGTTTCAACCTGAATGGCAAATGACCGATTTTACAGGGAATGGAAAACTTTTTCGCGTTCCCATTCTACCCGAGCTGTATAACCATGAAGGAGTCATCAGGGTTGTCAGAACAAGGAAGTATTCTATAAATAATGAATTAAGTCTACTTACAATGGTATAGCAACTATTATATAATAATAATTACACTATTCTTATATCATAGTAACTATGTCTATTGCACAAAGGCTATGAAACGACTGGAGCAATATAGGAGAAAAAGTAAACTTTTCAGGAGAGCCTAAAAAACCACTTTTTAAGCATGTTTGTCTTAATAAAATCAAAAAGAACTATCTGATATTATTCAAACTCCTTAATATAGTGTGCAAGCATGTGTTTAATGTGTGTGGAAAGTTTGGCCTGGATATCTTTGAATCTAATAGAAGAAAATGTTGATTTTTTCTCTGCCTTTGGCCGGACCCGATTTTTAAAGGGGTCCAAACAAAGGCAGAGAGGGGTCTGTTGCAAAATCGACAAACTTTAAATGAGTTGTTGTCATACTTAGACCTTATAAATCAACAGAAAATGAGTTAAAACATTCTTATTTGTGCTTAACAATATTGTGTAAGTCATTTTTGTACCTCTAGATAGCATTTGGAAAGTCAAGTGTCTTCTCTGCCTTTGGTTGGACCCCTATAAAAAGCGGGTTCAACCAAAGGCAGAGAAACAATCAACGTTATCTCCACTAATACTCATGATAGAGAGCTAATTTCTTTTGCAGGAGATGCCCCTGGTTGTAGTGCATCTTAATAAGCAATAAAAAGAAAATGCACAAAATGACCAAAAGTGCCTCCCGACGTTTCTTTGCCTTTGTTCAGTAGGGTTGCTCAGGTGGTGGGTGTGTTGCATGCATTGGTAGTGTAGCTGAAGTGTGAGGTGAGTGATGTGGGAATAGTTCTGTGGTTAACTTCTGTAATGACAAAACTTGCAATGGGTTAGGAAGATTACAAAATGTGATTTTATACATGAGATATGTTTACACTTTTACAGTTTTATTGCTTACAATGCTATGAAATGATTACAAGACATGTTAAATATTATCCTTTGTTTGCTCATTTCTCTGTTTTTATTTGCACTTTCTCTCTCACTCTCTCTCTGTCTGTCTCTCTCTTTTCTCCGTTTTACGAGTTCCTGAGAAAAATAAAATGATGATAGAAGTTGAATTAAAAATATGTCTAAAAAATAGTGCATTGCGCTATCAACTTAGGCTACACTCAAGGTGGAAAAACGGCATTGTACCTAGTTTGAGGGCACATTTTGATGCTTTTATAGAGACATATTGTCCTTTTTACTTTTGCTTGCCCCAAAAATATTTTGTTGGCATACTGCTTTTTGCTTTTGCGTCTTTTAATTACTGGAAGGAAGAAAAAATCAGGTTTACTCAAATGTGCCGTTTGAGAATATTTTTTTTTCATTTTAAGTCATTTGCTTATACATTTATCACAAGAGGAACTCCTCTTAAGGCTTAGGCCTTTGAAAAAGAAGGTTGCATATTCCTTGAATACTGATTAACTGCGAGAGTCAATAGCAATAGACGTCTCCATTACTTTTTAACTCCACTGAAGAATACTTGAATCTTTGGAAAATTTGGCCCTACTTTCTTTGTCTTGTCCCTTTTGAGTGCATCCACTAATGATGCCTGCACAAATACAAATAAAGACTTTCTTTGTTGGTAGTTTAATTTACTTTGCTTGTTACTACACAGGAGAGAAAACAACTTGTTACATAAGACACGTGGCATTGAATTTGCAGTCATTTGTATGAGCTACAAATAAACACCTTTTTGGTTTGCAAAAATGATATACTTGGAAAAATAACATGAAGGAAAAAATGTATGTCAGTTTGCAACCCAGCATGCCATAAAACATAACAAATTGTTTGTTTTTGCATAATCATTAGTAGGTTAGTTCTTGTCAAGTTTGCAATTTTCATCATCATGTCACCGGGAGGGTTTGAACCCGTGGCCTTCCTGGCCCGTGTCCCGGTGACTTGCAAACATGACTTTTTTCTATCCTCCTATTGGTTAATGTTGTTAGGGTTTGAAATGAGAAATGCAACAGCTGAGATGATGTTATATTTCTACAGCTGTTAAAGTTGTTCTTAGTGAAATGAAACAAAAGATGGTACCTCAATAATAACACACTTAACAAAAATACATTCAAATGCCTGTGCTGAAACTCTGCCTTGGCGGCAAGCATTAAAATGTATTTTGCAGTGCAATTATATTAAGGCATGATCTGCTTTTTAATGCATCTCATCCTCAAATGGATGGAGAGAAAAGAATGGTGCTTTTTTATATTTTATTATAAGATGTGTGTTTTTTTGTTGTCTTGTTTTACTTTGTTTGCCTGTCCTCTTATGAGGGAATCCACTGTGGGCGTTAATGTCAATTTGCATTCCATACCATCCTAATACATACAGAAGTATCAAGTGATATGAAGGGGAAGGGGAAAAATAAATATAGTGTAGATCAGGATGGAATATCATTATGCTGTATTATTGTTCATTAATGGCCACCGTGTCTGAAAATGTTACACAGGCGAAAGATTTTACTTTTGCACTTTTCTTTTACTTTGCCCTAAAATATGCCAATGTTTACTTGTTACTATCGGGCCATGGCTGGGGTCGGGATCGCTTCCCCTTCACTAGCATGAGGGTGAGGGTGAGACAATCGGGCTTGTGAACCGCAAGCGGAGCCTTCCAGGACATATACGGGCCGTATACTGCCCGCATAGCGGACCTTCAGCTGACGAAGCGGTTGACGGGTAATATTAAAATAATTTAGTTTGCATATGTATTCTTTGCTACTCGATGCCAGGTGGATAGATTTATCAGTCCTTCGGACGAAAAAGAAAGAGTTTTGTCCTCGGCCTGACTCTTGCACGTAGATCAATAAGGGCGACGCGCGTTCCTCGGCCCATAGATCTATTCGGGGCCGTTTTCTTTATAGTCTTTCTCTTGGCAGTCAGGATGGAGAGGGAGCGACGGGTTACCACTCGTCTTTGCCTCAATCAACCAAACAAACCGCCCAGCTACGACTTAGAACTCTCTGAGTTTACTGTTAGTAGGCTGACGGCCTTTTCATTTCTAAAGCGGTGTTGCCTGTTAGTTGTTCACCGCTGGTTGATACTGCTGCGACAGTATAGACAACCTTTTTGTGGGGCTCATGCCCTTTTTAACGACAGTGTTTCATGGTATGGGGGGACCCCTTTTCGGCTGACCTTGGGGCACTTCGCTGGGAAACCGGCTACTCCGCCCGTGTTATGAATCTTAGCCATTTCAGACCGTTATACAGTCTCCCCACGAGAACGCTTGTATCAAAGCGCTGGTTTTAGGAAAGGAAGAAGAGGATAGTTTGGAAGGGAATATTTGAGGGGCGAAGGAGAAAGAGAAGAGTAAGGAAGATAGAGGAACATGATAGGGTCGATATTCCTAAAGAAGGTTTTGCATGAGTAATTTGCATAAGAATAATATGACTTTCTTTCCCCATTCTATCGGTTTTGCTTGCGCGTACTTCCGTACTCGTAATCATGAGCAGAGGGATGCATTTGCAATGTAGGTACGAATGGCTCTTTAGAATGGGATATACCTTTAATGCCCACACGATTCAGTATTCACAGCTTGTCTGGCCTCCTCTGCCGGTCGCTTCTAGAATCACTAATCGCTTGAGTAGGCCATGGTGGGAGTATACGCTAGAGGGCGCCTAGAAGGATCCTGGCCCGTAGACGCGGTTTCCGCTAACACCTCTAGCACGTGAGCTCTGATTTCTAAGCTCAGTTTTAGCTCGCGGCAAACAGCATTTGCAAGCTCTACTATTGTGCCTCGGCACGAGTCCATGGTTGGTACTGGACACCCGGGACTTTGATCCGACCATTCTTGGTGGCTAATACCTTGAATGAAGTTTCTTCGTTGTAACCCGTAAAGAAAATCTTTTGGTCCTTA
>LR140768.1:0-14996 GCA_900659605.1 Tisbe holothuriae | reverse complement strand
TTTGGTGCAAAAAAAGCCAAGTGGCAGCAAATGAAGTGTCGTACTGTAGATGCTATAATAATCCATGGTTATGAATTTGGAGACTACTTAGCTAGGAAAAACAATAATAAATGTTCTAGTAAATACCATGGTAGTGAGAAGCAAGGTGTCTAAGAAAGATGTTACCAGGATTGCTATAATGCACGGGATTGATATGACTTTAGAGAGTATACTTGACATTGAATCACAAGGACCCGGCCCTGCACTTCTTGCAAAATCAAAGCATTAAGAATAATTCCTTGTTCCTAGATCCTAAATATAACTCTAAAATCAAAAGGGAATTAAAAGTATAAGTTGGATTGAACAAGCATATTGACAGTGATCATGGGCAGCTATTTTACATTATTAAACAACAGTTACTATAGCAACGGTTACCTATGATACATCTCATAAAAACAAAATACGAGATAACCACATTGACAGTTTTCATGATACCTATAATTCATCCCCTAGTTATCTGTGCCAAGAGGAAGGACATACAACAATGATGGCCACGTGCAACTCAATGGATGACCACAAATGGTCAATGAGCTTTTTGTCGATTTGTTTTGCAGTACTTTCTGAAAGTTTATTCTGTGCTTCTTCTTCTGCTCAACTCAGACAATGCTATATGGCACTGTCATACCATTTTTTCTGCAGTTTTGTATGTTTAAGAGGCATTTCTTAAAAGAATATAGCAAAAAATAAAAATATAACCTGTATTGTGGTTAAAACATTGGTAAAGCTGCAAATCCGCCTGACCCCTGTTTAAACCACTGTGTGCATGTGTCAATCCTTTCCTACCTAGTTTATTCCTAGCACCAACTTGTGCTGCCTAGTTTATTCTGATGCAGCTGCCTAGTTTATTCCTGTGCCATGTATGGCCCACCTAGTGTATTCCGACCCCATGCATTGCCACCTAGTTTATTCCGGGCATCTACTTGTGCTGCCTAGTTTAGTCCGGCGCAGGCTCTGCCTAGTTTTGTCCGCCTAGTTTATTCCATCAACCCACTGCATATACTTTTTAATGCTTTGTATACTTTTGTTCACAATACTTTGGATCCCTCTCAAGACTGACAAAGGAACTTCATTCTCAAGCATAAGGCTGTATGTATGAAAGCCAAAATATCAAGGCCTCACTGTTATAAGTTTTAAGTAACAATTCTGGAAACTCTCAAATCCTCAATTTGTTCCCAATTTCTCCGATTCCTTTGTTTGGAGTCAGATGGTCATTTTGTTCCCACATTTGGCTAATTTTAAATTCATTTGGACCCAGCCTGGCAATCCTGCTATACATATAACTAGCTGACTATTGAAATGTTGGAAAATTTGGATCAAAAGAATCGAATCAGACTAAGTTTCCACGAAGTCAACAGTCCATAAATATACTCATTACAATGAACATAGAGCCAGGGGGATCATAATTTCATAATGGATTTGAAGGACACTGTTAAGCTTGACACTAGAAATTATACAGCAAATGAAGACAAAGTTAGCATTCCATCAAAAACTGTTGACAAAGAAAAGAAAATGGATATGGACACTCTTAGTGGGTGTGAGATCAAAATTGAATCTAAAGAGTTCGAGTCGTCCAGAGCTAAGGAAGAGGACAAAAGTAAACCAAGTTCCCATAAAGAAATGTCTTTGGGCGATGCCAATAAACCGAATCCAAAGAAATTCCCTTGCACACTGTGTCCATCCACATATAAAACCCCATCCGGCATCAAGTCTCACATCAGCGCAGTGCATGACAAGCTTAAACCTTTCAAATGCACTCTATGTGACAAGTCCTTTTCTTACAAATATGGTGTTGTCTCCCACACACGAAATGTACATGAAACGTTAAAGCCAGTCATTTGCAAGATTTGCAATAAAGTGTTTACAAAAAGTGGTTCACTAAAAGGGCATGTGAGTGCTGTTCATGAAAAGAAAAGGCCACACAAATGTCATAAATGTGATGCTGCATACTCCCAAAGCAATGGTTTAAAGCAGCACATTAAAAGTGTGCATGATGGCATCCGGCCTATTTGTAACCTCTGTGGAAAGACTTTCGCTGAACCAATTTGTCTTAAAAGACACATAGCAGATGTACATGAAAAACAGAGACCTTTTAAATGTAATAACTGTGGAAAAGGATGGGTCAGTGCAACTGCACTAAAATTGCATATTCAGATGGTTCATGATAAGACAAAGCCTCATGAATGTCAGTTGTGTGATAAAAAGTTTGCAGCACCACATCATCTGAAGCTACATTGCAAGATAGTTCATGAGAAAATAAGAGCACATAAGTGTGATATATGTTTCCACAGTTTTTCCCTAGCAGGTCACTTGAAGACCCATATTAACGCTGTCCACAACAAAGAGATTGCAGCCACATGTGGTATTTGTGGGGCAAGCTTTGGTTATAAATTCCTTTTAAACAAGCATGTTGCTGTTGTACACGAAAAGAAACTTCCTCATAAGTGTTCTCTGTGTGATAGTGCATTTTCTCAATATAATACGTTAAAATATCACATTTTAAAGGCACATGAAAAGAAGTCAAAAGAGCGTGTTAAATGTGACTTTTGTGAAAAATCCTATGCTGGACAGGAAGGCCTACAAAAGCATGTGAATATCATTCATTTGAAATCAGAACTATCTCAGTGCTCTTACTGCAACACTGAGTTGACCACTCATAAAGGGCTGAGATTACACATTGAGTCGTTTCATAAGGAGAAGTGTAACTTGTAAGATTAATATTGCCAAATTCGATATTTATTTAACATGGAAATTGTAAGCATGACAAGGCTTGTGGATTAGCAGTGTTCTGGTATTACCAGGCAAAGTTATAACCGTACATGTAATAATTATTAATATTCTTAAACGTTTTCGACATAGAAACTGACTCATTGATTCATGGGGAACCTTTGTTAAGACTATCATATTTCTTTATACTCAACAGCACGGGAAAGAAGTTTTAGATTCGAATCTAAGTTATAAGCGGCCTCAAAAATACTCAAAGATCCCATGGACATAGTTTCATTATATAAAGTAACTATTTAATGAATGTACGTCACAGTGAAAATCGTGTATCTTTAATCCTCATTATTTTTTTTATTTTTTATTCTTGGGCAGAAGCCTTGAAATCCAAAACTAGCATTCTTGCTCAATCAATGCATAATGCCTTTGATGGAGATTAAGTCCGGGCCCCTCATAGTTCGCTAAATACTGCACTGGACATCATTTGAGACCGCCAAACTTGAAATATAGCTGACGCATTTCGCGTTTTTCCATCAGAGAGAGAGCGGAGCGTTCCCTTCTCCTTGTATTAATTTCTCTCGTCCCATGGCTTTTTATTCTTTTGTAACATCCAAGCAGAGAAAATAATTCGAATTCGAGCGTAGGAAGGAAATGTAATCGGTATCTAAGTTAATAGTTTAATTAGAGATGTGCGGATCCAGGATTTTCGGCGGATCCGGATCCGGTTCCGGATCCAGCTTAGATCCGTGGATCCGGATCCGGATCCACTGAACTACTGTAGGGGAATAGCTATGGATAAGCATGTGACTAATTGTCATTAGATGGAAAATTATTAAGTTATAGGCTGAACATGTACAACAAATATCTACTTCAGAGAGATCTTCAAGATAAGTTACAACTCCTACTTTCATTTGGTAAAATTTCTTCCGTTGCAGAGGTTACGAAGTAAAAATCTGGATCCGGATCCGCGGCGGATCCTAAAATTATCGGGTCCGGATTTGGATCCAGGCCAAATCCGCGGATCCGGATCCGGGTACCCGCACATCTCTAAGTTTAACGTATCTATCCATACTTTCTCTCGGTGCTAAAGTTTCAATCCGCCTTTGAGTTTTTATTGTTGTCTTGAATTTTTATGTCACGATTGCCCCTCAGAATTCAAGATTTTGGGTCGAAAATAAGAATTTTATCGAAATTTTGCACATTTAAGAGAGCTCCTACATGGGAAGGAATGAAGAAGTTTTTTGGTTAATTCCCCAAAAAAATTCTTCAGCTAACAAGGCGTGAGTGTGTGTCAGGAGGAGGGAAAATTCTTTTGAGGGAAGGAAAATGGAAAATTAACCGAAAAAATTCTTCTTTTTCTCTAAAGGCAAGAAGGAAATCGGATTTTTTTCGGTGAATTAACCAAAAAACTTCCTCCATTTCTTCCCATGTAGGAGCTCTCTAATTAATTGGCTCGCCTGCGTACAACGATTGGAAACTGTCAAGCTAAGAAGAAATAAAGGGATGTGCAAGTATCAGTTCTATCTTGTGACTATACGAGTATAGGAAATTATATAGGAATTTTAGCTTTATCATGAACTTAAACTTGACATTGATGCATCATAATATGTTACAATTAACAACTTTTCAGTTGGTTGATTCCGCATGCATTAAACAAAGCCCTGCTTAAACTTACATAACTTATAGAAAGTTAATTATTTATATATAAAAACTCCCTTTCTCATTTAAACTTTACTTAAGAAAGTTGTAACCTTTAATAACTGTGGTATAACCTTTTGAATAATGAACTATTGAATAACAGGATGCAATAAAGTTTGGTCAAATGCAACAACTTTAATTCTTTTTCTTTATTTTTTCAGGAAGCAAACTCTGACTTTGGAATCGATCTGAATGAGTTGAAAGAGGAACTTCAGGCTATTGATGGGGAGTTAGGCCTGGAGGATGTAAATATAAGGTAAGGCCAATAAATATAAGTGTGGCACAAAAGCCCGTGGCGGAATGGTTACGTGTGAGACTCCCATGCAAGGGGGCTGGAGTTCAAATCCCGTCCCCGGCGCTTGGGATTTTTCAAATGCGCCAAAAAGCTGCCACACAAATTGCCTGTGTGCGGCGTGCTATTGCAATCAACCTGAAAAGGTAGTTCCCAAAAATAAATAAAAAGGAACGCATAGAAAAATATTTAGAAAAATATCAGTGTAAGTAAGTCATTTAAAATAAAATGTGTAAGTTCTAGTAGTGATATCTTCTCTAAGCCTACATGTTATTTGCTATTTTTCGCCAGGCAGTACAAAATACTATAATATACAATAACAATATACCTTGACTTAAACAATCAGTGCTACCATATGGGTGTTTAATCATTTAACTTCGAATAGATTAGAAGAAAGAAATGCATTTAATAACAATATACCTTAATCTCAACAAGACTTAATAAGAACTTGCATTGTTTGAAATAAAGAAAATCGACATGCACTGATTAACTTACTATGCATAAAACTACTGTCTTTTTATAGGAAACGCCGCAGTCCTCAAAATGATGACGAAGACGACGGGGAAACCGACTATGAAGAGGAAGAGGAAGAGGAGGAAGAGGAAGAGGAAGACGAAGAGGATGGTGGCATGATGAAAAAGAAAAAGAAGGTGAAAAGGTGGGTTTAGATTCACTTTAAAGTTACCATGTTAGGTAGCAATGCCATATTAAGTAATGAGCATATTTTTTTTAAGATTTTGTACTTTCCTTCTGAAATGGAGTAAGACTTGATTTATCAATAATTTCAAGGAAACAAATGTGCATTTAGAGACCTCCCAGACTGGCAACTTTTCTCATTTCTGCCGAGGTCACTTCTGGGTCTTAAAATATTTTTCATAGAATTAAAACCTTAATTATTCTAAGTCCCAGAAATTTCTTGGCAGAAATGAGAAAACTGCCGGCAGAAATAGCAAATATTGTTCGGCAGCAATGGCAAAAATTGCACATCAGAAATGGGAAAAGTTGCCGGTCTGGGTGATTTCTAATGAATATTTGATGCAATGACACTATTAATAACAGTGCTTTGAATTCTAGTGCCGATGATGATAGCAGCTCTGGCATGTCTAAAAAGAAGAAAAAGGGCAGCATGGCAAAGAAGAGGAAAGGCCGTCGACAGAGGAGCAACAGAGCAAGGAGGTCTCCAATGAACAAATCAAAGGAGAAGAAGAAGAAGGGTTCCAAAGAGAAGAATAATAAGAACAAGTGCAAGGGGAAGAAGAAAAAGAAGAGCTGTGAGGAGGAAGAGGAAGAGGAGCCGACAGAGGAAGAGGAAGAGCCAACTGATGAAGAAGAGCCAACAGAGGAAGAGGAGCCAACAGAGGAGGAAGAGCCGACTGATGAAGAAGAACCGACAGAGGATGATGAGCTGACAGAGGAAGAAGAGTCTGAGGAATCAGAAGAGGATCCTGAAGAGTCCGAAGAGCCTGAAGAAGAGTCTAAAGAATCGTCAGAGGAATCTGAAGAGGAGTCTAAAGAATCGTCTGAGGAATCTGAGGAGTCTTCAGAAGAATCTGATGAGTCATCAGAGGAGTCATCTGAAGAATCTGAAGAGTCTTCAGAGGAAAGCTCAGAGGAATCATCCGAAGAAGATGAGTCTCCTTCTGAAGTGCCAGATGCCCCAGAGGAACCTGAAGAGCCTGAAGAGCCTGAAGAGCCTGAAGAGCCCGAAGAGCCTGAGGAGCCTGAGGAGCCTGAAGAAGTTCCAATGGAAGATACGGCAGGCTCTTAAGACCCATCAGTACTACAATCGTTCTTTAGCTCTGGTTTACTATATAAAAAGGTGCCTTAATTCGGATGTAGAAATACAAAAAATATACCTACTAAATATTCCAATTGGGTATTTTCTTGCATTCGATGTTCTTTCAGGAGGACATTTTTTCCCTGTATTGTTACTAAATGAAGTTTTTAATCAATACGTTATTGAGAACATGTCTTGGTTATATTTCGACTTATCCCAGTAACACCACCAAATGTAAAGTGTTTAAAATGTGCTGATTATGCATAATTTATACCATAAGCAAACACTTATAATGAATGACAAGCCAATGCACTCCATTGTGCTTCTGTATTTTTGCAAAAATGTCTTCTTAAATATGCACAGTGCAAATACCTTAAATGACTAAATTCGCCATTTGTCAAGTCAGCACAAATTCCATGAAAACACGCTTCTCCGGCAGCTACCTTAACGGTCACAATGGTTCCATATTGGAATAGTTTATGATTTTTAATAACAATACATATTAGGATAATTGCAAACATTGGGAAGAATTACATTTGAAAAGTAGTTAATTAGATTTTCATGGAAAATGTAATTCTAAGGGTAATTTAGGTGTAATCTTTGTTATTGTAATTCCTAAAATTAGGTAATTCTTCACTTTCCCCATATAAAATGTAATTGTAATTATTGTAAAGTAAATTAAATTTCCCGATGCTTGGATAATTGAAACTGAATCATCCAGTTAACAAGTAAATAGCACAACATTACCAAAAACCGATTATTCCTCTCATTAAACCACTGTGGCTTGGTCTCAAATCAAGAATTGGCCAAACACACGTTGTTCCAACACAACACAGACTTCGTTCTATTTACTTAAGCTGCTCATTGCCCGTTCTAGTCACGTCCATAATTCTACGCGCCGCCGTGTGAGAATTCTGATGAAGGCGGAGTAAAAATGAATTAACCATGAGGGAAAAGTGAGGGCATTAATTTAATAAATTCGTGCTAAAAAGTGTCCCTTTCTCTGCAGTTTCCGTCAATTTTTCCTCGACATTATTAAGTTACTAATGCATTAAGCCATTAACTCTTTTTTTATATAATAAATGCACTGCATTTTGTATATGGGAAACGTAATCTCTTTGTTTTGCGCCACCTTAACCAGTAGATGGCGCTGCCGGTCATGAGATCCAGTAAATGACTTTTATTACTAGGATCTCACGACCTACAGTGCCATCTAGCGGTAAAGCTAGCGCAAAACAAAGAGATTACAGTTCTCATTTCAAAAGATTTTAAATGCTCTTTTAAAATATAAAAATGCCTTATACATGTATTAGTGGTTTAACCAACAGGAAAAGCTAAAACTCGTTCATGGCACAATGTTAATGCCAAATTGCAGCAATAACAAATAAGTTTAAAGTCCTCAATTTTTTGGCAAATAATAGTAATTTTATTCCTCCTACATTATACACAATTGACATATCTTATTATATTTAACTTATTTGTGAAATATTGAAAACATAATTTACTTCTGTCACTTTTATAGTAATTCAGCAGCAATTCAACGAAGTATTTCAATCTGTTATGTTTGTTAAAGTGTTACAAATTCCTTTCTTAATCATCTGTATAGGCTCATTTGGAATGAACAATTCTTTAAAATTGTCTTTAGAGAAAACGTAGGTATTTCTGACACTAGTACCCTTTTGAGAGATCAAAAATTACTTATAATGTTGATAAATGCTTGTTTTATATTGACTTTACTGGAGTTTAAAGTTGCTATGTTCTCATATTTGCTTTGAAAGAGGCTAACTAACTTTCTTATATTCAAAGGTATCAATTTCTATGTAACCGAGTTCATTACGCATATTTAATGGGACCAAAAAGTTTAAACGTAGGAAAACTGTTTCATGTGAGTCATAAGTAAAAAGATTCTATAATGTTATTTGACTCCATTTAGCATACACATTATTGTTAGTCAATTATATAGTTAAAAGAAACTATCATTTAGTCAGCGCAGCTTGGGGTAGGGGGTTCATTTTACAGAGTTTTCTTACATATTATCTTAAATGTTTGTGTTAAATCATTCGGCAAAGTTACTCCATATCGGCAAGGGGAAACTCTGCTTCGTCGAAGTCTTCAAAGGCAAGGGGAAGCGTCCTTTTACCGAATCGGGAAGGCGCACGTTTGCCGAATCTGAAAAATAAAAATATATAGTGATTTGGATGTTTTGATTTGGATGCCATAACTTATATATGATGCAGGTTATTTAAGACGAACATAATTTAGTTGCTGCTGTACCAAATAAAGAACTGATATAACTTGAATTATTCTTATTGAAGTTGATTAAATTTGTACTTTAAATATACTGCTCTAATGTTACAGTACGTAGTACATGTGTATAACTGTAAAATATCCAAATTTCTGTTGAAGTATAAATTTAAGTTGATGCATATTTAAAGTAAGTTAATTTACTTATACACAGTTTATAACATTTATGTGTTAATAAACTGTTCTAATTTAAGGTATTTATCCCAAATGTATTTTACTTGGTAAATTTTATTATTGAAGGTGATTAAATGTGTACTTTAAAATACTGCTAGCTCTAATATTAGATGTGTATAACTGTATACAGTATAGTAAAATAACCGTATTACTGTTGAAGCATAACAGTAATATAAATTTAAGCATATTTAAAGAACCGTACTTACGACAATAATTTTTATTGTGTTAATATACTGGACTATTTTAAGGTATTTACTAAAGTCAATGTGTTTTATTTGGTACAGCAGACAGGACAACAGACAACGGCACTTTAGACTGACATCATCCAAGTTGTACATTTAATCCATCAAAATATATACACGACATTTAAAAGTACAGACAAACAAGGCGATTTTAAACCGGATTTAGGAAATTTTAACAGGAGAATTATTATCAATATCCTTTTTTATGTATGTATGAATGAATATGTTAGTTATACAATTCTATGTTAAAATACTTTTTAGACAGGAAAATGCCTGTTTTTTGTAGAACTTGGTGTATGAATATTGTTATTTATGAGTATAAATAGGTAATAAAAGTAAACCATGGGGGTCCGTGGTATCCATATTTGCAAGTCGCTTGACTCCGACCCAGAAGGTCGTGGGGTTTGAATCCCCCAAGCGGCATGATGATGAAAAAAATGAATTTGACGTACTAGTGAATGAACCGAAAAATATACAATAAGGGATCACTATTAAGATATATATAAATATATAAAGAAGTAAATCATATTTAACGTTTTCGACCCTTCTGCACACTTTCCTTTCTAACATCGAACTATCAATGGATTAATCATTAGAATTATGTGTCAGCCATATTTTCATCATGCATTAAACACCGACTTTTAGAACAAACTTCATCATCGTTGATCTTAATTTCCGCCTTTAACGGAGATCAATATTTCAAATCTCTTAATTCCGGAAACTTGCTAATTTGAAATGTCACATGAGAATAGAAGGATAAGCGCGTATTCTTAAATGCTAGGAAAGCAGTTCTGTAACAAGCCATTTACGGGAAAAGGACATTTATTAGTTAGTGTTTAGGATACTGATTGCTCTTTTTTACTCATGGCAAAACTATACGTAGGTATAATTGTACATATAATGCCCTCGATCTAAGAGTGCAAGCTCGTGATGGAATGGTTAGCACTAGAAACTGTTATGCAAGGGGACCGGGGTTTGATTCCCAGCCTCGGGGGATGGATTTTTCAAATGCTCCAAAATCTTGCTATATTCTCTCAATGATTTGCCCTTGTGGCGTGCTATAGCAATGAACCAAAAAAGGTGGTGCCCTAAAATATACAAAGAGCCAGATTATATGAGAACACAGGTTTGTTCACAGCGCACAGCCAGTGGCTCTGCCTGAGAGCCAAATAAGCGAAAAATAAGCGAAAATTTAAGGACAGACTAGAGTTATTATAAGTGAGAGAGGTGACATGGAAGATATAATGGTTTGCTAATGCCTCCTTTAAATGTGTTTATTTCATATCACTGCCTTTTAAAAATACTTAGTAGTTGCTACTGTTATTAATGTATATTGTTTTGCCACAAAAATGAACTGAGTACAAGCCAAATAGGTCAGTGCTGAACTGGTCACATATTGACGGGGCGTCTAATCTCTTCAAGATAGAATCATTAGAGAGGATGAGAGGGGAGAGATGATGGCGCGTAAAAATAAGCGAAGCGCGGGAAATTCAAATTTGATCTCTGCGAACTAACCTGGTATACAGAGCCTCATGTAATTGAATTACATTTTTTGGCATGGACCAATTATTTTTCCCATTACTTTGGTGTACTTCTTATGAAGTGAAGGACATAAATTTTAATTTTCCAAGTCATTGGCCCTTTTTTTATTAATATACTCCTATTGTCTACCCAATTGCCACCTCAGGACAGCACTTGATCCTCTTTTATATTAAATGTAAAGGCAAAAGTAATTGTTATTGTAATGACATTACATTATTTAGAAAGGGACGGATATGTAATTGAGTTACTTTTTTCGTAATGTAACGGAAAAATAATCAATTACATTTTTGTAACGAATTTAAAGGCCTGATTTTAAGTGGCCGCACTGGAGTTACATATAAGTAATAATGTTAATAAAATGTACAATTCAGTTTTATACGTAGAACATTTAAAAATTGTAAAAATTGCATAATTCATTTTGCATTCATATAAAAGTTTTATATACTTTTGCGCCCAGGTCCGGGACTTTCATAACAATTGTATTCTGGATAGAAAAAAACCGAAGTTTTTCATGTTTCATTTCATTTTAGTTTTAATATGTCGAGTCCAAAATGGTGCACATCGGTTGGCATTTACATATGGCTCATTATAACTGAAAGTGCATTATTGCTTGTTTTGTACTGCACACGGCTTTATCGGTTTTCCTTAACATGTCCGAATTTCCATTTTATTTTAGATATGCAAATTTAAATTTTACTATTAAGTAAATAAAACCGACGTATCTAAACACTTAGTGTGTGTAAAGTACGTACAAAAGAGTCTTTAGCTTCATAATGATGGCAAAAGAATGATACACATCACTAAACAGTTACTGTAGACACATTGACGGAAAGTACTCGTATTTCATATTCGCGGAGGCAATCATACACCTCTCTGTGCCCCTGAAACAAATCATGCAGCATTTCCAGAAACATATTATAAAACCTTTCCTGAAACTTGCTTAATCTAAAAAAGCTCCGTAATTTCGTATGGCCATAAATGACGATATTTTGGGGCAAATTATTTTATTTGCAGTCCCTGAATCCTTTAACTTATTTTTCTCACCATATTTACTAGTGGAAACCCGAGCATAAACTGCGCCAAGTAAACCATCCACACATCCGTGGATGCGGCAAAGAGAGCAAACCCGGCCATGAACAGGGACACGTCGATGAGCAGCGCGTTCTGGCGGCCGATGATCTCTGGAACGGGGTTGTAGACGAGGCCGGCGATGAGGTGGCCATAAAGCCACATCATACCTATGGAAACGATTGTAAATATTGATTTAGAGTTTATATAATAAGGCAGCATTTGGAGCAATAGAGTTGGACCCATTTGTTACCGCGCTTGAAATTTAAACAGTGTCCGGCCAGAAGAAACGCATCTGATTGGTTGTCAAAATAATAACACATGGTGGCCGGACACAATAACAAACTTTAATCCAATCAAATCCAACGATTCTAGCTGAGCCAGTACAGTAGGATTTGAAATTGGGAGCGCGGGAAGGAATGGGCCCAGCTCTATAACTGAAAACACATCATACATATGGGAAAGATGGTTAATTTTAGAGTTTAGAATTACGAGTAAAACAGCATTTTGGAGTAATTGCATGCTGAACAGAGGTTTTTAAACATGAATTTCAAAGAGACCTCCCAGACTGGCAACTTTAATTTCGTATTTCTTCCCAGCAATTTTTCCCATTTCTGCCCGTAGTTTTCTCATTTCTGCCAAGGAATTTCCCAAATAGTCCCAAAAGTTTCCTTGGCAGAAATGTGAAAAAATTAAAGTCTGGGAGGTCTCGTATGCGGTAAATACGTAGTTACATCACATAAATGTCCCATAAACGTCACAAAACATAACTGACCATTGTATTTAGTAAGTAAGTACTGCTGGAATTTGTCTTCCAAAAGTGCTGATCAAAGCTACCCGTAAACGCATAACTTTGCAAAAACATTTGAGTAGTTTCCAAGCGCTTGTCTGTAGTGTTTATTTTTTCAAGTTAAATAACACCATTTGAAGTTTAAATTGTTGCACGTAACATGCAATTATGCAGGCATGTACGATGCATGATGGCATAATTATTGCTCAAAACTCCGCTACATCGCTTCAATAGCTATGTGATGCGTTTATAACGACGCTTTGTTGATCTTTCAAAATATTTGCAAGTGTTTCACAGCACAGTGGTCTCAATAATAACATTAACATATATTGTATATGTGCAATAAAATGAATAAATCTTTAAAACCAGCTCTAAGGCCTATTTAACCACTGTGCTCAATAATACCATTGTAAATAGATCCGATTGAGCAATATAAATAACAACAGCTCAAAGACATTTTACCACTGTGCTCAAAAATACCATTGTAAATAGGAACCGATAAACAATCGCAGTAAATTGGTTTGCGGAAACCATCAACAAGTAATATTTCAGATGTTATGACTTGGATTTTCCCATTTTGTTAAGTACGAAATATTTAAACCGCTATAAAGTTGCGGTTTTATTCCCAATATTGTACACAAATGCATACGTATACAATCATGTTATCGTACGCGACTAACTCTTAATTTTCCTTCTTGCATTTTTTAACATATTTGGTGGTCATGCATTAAAGGGTGTGTTTAAGGTAAGGAAGGAAAATATAAGGCTTATATTTTTCGTCAAAATGTGAAAGAGATTCATAAGGCTATTCCGGTACCTTACCAATATTATTCTTTTGCCCTTTCTCCACCACAAAATCCCATTCATAGGCAGCCTCATCAATGAGGTCCAATTCCGACTCTGCCATCTGCGCCGTGCTGACGGTGGCCATGGGCAGAGAGGCGCCCTGGAGGAACGTCACAAAGTTCACCAGGATGATGACGAGGTATTGGCGCCAGGCGGAGCCCATGTAAGCCTAGAATATAAGTAATCAACATGGGCCGTGGTTGCCTTATTCGCAAGTTGCTCGACTCCGACCCAGAAGGTTGTGGGTTAGAATCCCCCCTGCGGCATGATGATGAAAAATTGCAAATTAGGCATACTAGTGAATGAACCTAAAAAGGTAGTGCTCAAAAATATACAACAAGGGATCACCAGATCAACATAACAATATCAAAACACACATATCCCAATGCCAGCCACCTTTAAATGAGTATTTAGCATGATAATTAGTAATTACCTGTTAAAATACAAGTAGTAATTGTTTAAACTAGCTATTACATAAAAGTGTATAAATACATTCTTAGGTGGAGTAAGATCATGTTCTACATTAGTGTTTAATTTTTGGAATGTGTTTTGATATTGCATTACTGTCATAGATATTCTTTTGCCATTCAAGTAATCATATAAATTACTTAGCATGCAACATTGGCTGAAGTTCAAGGTACGTACGATGTGTGCAAACGGATATTTTATAGACAAAAATATTTGCAATTATGGTTACAAAACCATTTTAAAGGAGTCTTCAATATTGCAAAAAGAACACTCCCTGGAATCTGTGCACTGTTTGAATTTCAAACTAAAATCAATGCAATGATCACACCTTACACCAATACATGAGCATTATTGTTTTACAGGGTGTCAAAGAATATTTGTATAATAGTAATAGTTATGGATCTGTAGCCTACTGTTAATATATTTTATACCTGTCCTTTACAATAGTATGATTATGTATCTGATTACTGGGAAATGGGTCATTGGAGAGCTGAGTATTATTTTATTAGTCTACCTCTTCTTTGGCCAGAGCAGGGTTTGTGTCCACCAGACTGTCCAACGGGGTCGGGTTCCTGACGTCCAACGACACCGTGCGCCACACCACGCTGTTGCGGAGCGTGTTCTTGCGGATGAATGCCATTTTGGCGGGAAAATTCAAACTGTCTTCACGGGTTCTTCAAGTAACACTGAGTGAGTGAGCAATATTTTAGTAACACTGCACAATCGGCTGTCCAATTGATAACAGTTCTCAAGTCAAAATAGCAACTTTTCAGGAGAGCCAAAAGAAGACTTTTTGCTACATTTTTTGAGACTGGAAAGCATAAAACTAATCATAGAGTGCTGCAAACTTCCAGATAGAAGCACATAAAGCTGGTCTATATATGTGCTTATGATATCTTTTATATTTTGATTAGTAAAATAATGAGTTATAGTAGAATTCGTGTCTTTTCCTGTGACTGCAAGGCTCTGAAAATGGGCAAAAACCCAAGGATAAGAGTTCTCTGGAAAATGACCCCATGGATATTAAGAGATTTAAGG
>LR140767.1:0-14998 GCA_900659605.1 Tisbe holothuriae | reverse complement strand
ACATGACTTTACAGTTCTATTCTTCCTTGCTGCATGAGAGAGATACCTTAGTTATGTATGGCGAAGGCCTCCAAATGCATGCACAGAAATTATGCCTCTGACCTCCTTAAAATATAAACCGAGATAACCCAAAGTCGGCATAAAGTAGGGATGCCAGATTTAAAAGAAGCATTATGGTCAGTAATCTTTGGCTATAAGGTAAACGCACGCAAGAACTGGTTAGACTGAGTTTTAAAACTATAAATATCCTTCCCCCTGCCCGGAATTGGATCTGAATATAACTTTTGTATAATTCCAAGTTGCACCACCTGAGAGTCGAATCTACTTTTATGACTAATATTATCAACCGTATACTTCAATATTTAAAATGAATGATTTGCCGCTGACAATAAATAAAATATTTTATGAGCCAGATAATTAATAATAAGTACGTAACATACGAATACACTGAATCAAGATCATGAAAGGCACCAAAATCTGCTGCAAAATCCTACTCAATACTTGAAACAACCAGGTGTACTAACGAACTTTGTCAAGACACGATTGTCAGTTAGTCTTTTCAAAGTGTTCTTTCATTGTCTTAAAATATGTAGTAACCCTTCGTCTCCTTCTTCTTCTCTTACTCTGTCTCTCTCTCAACAACTTTAATCGGCAAACTTTTTCTTTGCTCTCTCTCTGTCTTTTTCTCTGCTCTCAATGTGTCCGGTCCTTTTGTTGTTGTTTTCAACTTTAATTTGAAAAGAAATTTGTCTCTCCGTTTGTGGTGCTCAAATTTAAACATCTCATTAATACGTTTTGTGCTGCAGCATTAGGGGAACATGCTGTATTCGAACGTACTGCAGTTGATTATGCTTTATAAGAACATCATTAATGGTGCTCAATTTTAATTGCTCAAGTGCTTTATGAGGCGTGGGAAAGACGTTATTCATTAAAAATGAGCATCAAAACAGACATTTTACGTTATCTCAATTAACTTACCTACTTGATCTTCCAAATATTCAACACTATTCTGTCCACTAAAATGTATTTTTAACGCACTCTTATTAGCTCATGACAGTCATTCTTAGCTGAACTCCTCCTCATAAACTACTTTCGGTCCCTTCTCAAGAGAAAAGCTGACTCCGAATGTTGAGCGGTGCTCTGGCGACTGAGTCTCCGAAGATGGGCATTGCTCGAAGGAGCCTCGGAAGAGCTTTCGGAGGAAGAAGAAAGAAGAGATGCTTTCTTCTTTGGTCTGCGCTTCCCGCCTCTACGATTATAGGGACCAAAACTTTAAACGGTTATGAGGAGGCAACAATTGGGAGAGGAAAATGTAGATTTCATATATATCTGTATTAGTACTCCCTATGTTATAATGATAATAAATAATAAATTGATCAAGTAACTCCTTAATTCAAATCTAAATTATACACAAAACTACATGAAATCGGAACTATCCAATCAGGAAATTAGCTGACATTCGATTTCTGGTTAATTTCCTGTTTCTGCAAAGGTATTAATACAAATATTTCTAACTTACTAATTGCTTAACTGTTCATCCAAAAATTGTGTACAGTAGACTGTCAGAAAACCTTCCCTAGGTTTGGAGATTTGCTAGATATAATCTTCCGACCTCTTGCTACAAAGTTACACAAGCAATGAGGTTCTTATATTAACCTCATTGCACAATTTTACACAAGTCTAGTAATTTTTGTGAAATAATGAACGTAATCAACAATACGCACTATGTACAATTAGCGAGCTGGAGCTTTTATAGTTGCTTTTGTAGCTGCATATACTTTTAGGGATTCTAACCATCAGGTATCAAATAAAATAATGAAGCATCGTAATTTAGATCGTGTGCAGAGCGTATATAATAACATTTACAGATACTGGAATCAACCTGGACAATGCAGAAACTAATCTTAAAAATTTCTCCTGTTATTGTCCTTAAACTTGTATCGAACTGATGTTGCAATATTGTAAGTTGTAAAATTAACATAAATTTTATAGTCAATGCCTTTTGAGTTTAAATCACATGGACTATCATATCTTCAATTACACTAAATTTTACATATAAAATCTTTTTTGACCAAAGAGTATTGCTACTCTGAGTACTCTCACACAATATCTATACGAGGTTCAGCCTTCAAATACTTGACATTTTAACGTTCCAGCAGGCTCCCGATAAAACGTTTTCTCTAAACTTTTATCATGTGACTCATTAAACCTGTTATCACACTAATGACTTAATTTATTTGTTGGCCTCGTCAGGGTCATAGAGTCGATATTAGTCATTTAAAATGTGTTATCAGAGTGTAATTAAGTACAAAGAAATAACTTTTATCAGACTGCAGGGTTATTTAATTCTTATAATTTATTGCACTTTACATAAGGTTTATTCAGTATTTGTCATACAAAAATTGTTTAATGCCTCCTTTGTTCAACTTCATGGTGTAAATCCATTATTCCCACGTTCCCAACCGATATAATATAGGGTTGCTTCCGTATCAGAAGAGCAAAATAGAAACAATTTAATTTTACGGAATGTGTTACTTGTTACGTAACTTGTATAAATATTTTGACATTATTGCATGAGAGAGAGGAGAGTTTCAACCAGAATTGCTATTAAAATGTGACATATTTTCATTAGTTTTAACATTATCGTTTTGGAATGAGCCTCTCACTCAAATTTACTCCTCCCCAGAATAAACTTGAATTGAGACGTCATAAAAGATCTTGTTTCAGCAGGGCAGAGATCATAATAAATATTAACAGGTTACTTGACACACAAGTTACGAATCCGTTTACAAGAAGTCATGATATTCTTCATCCTCCTCTTCGTCCTCCGTTGACCGCTTTCCCAGTCGCATGGAGTCCCCCAGACCCCTCTTACCTAATCTCATAGAGTCCCCCAGACCCCGTTTGCCCAATCGAAGAGAGTTTTCAAGACCTCTCTTGCCTAGCCGGAGTGAGTTTTCAAGACCCCTCTTGCCCAGCCGGAGAGAGTTTTCAAGACCCCTCTTGCCCAAACGCATAGTGTCGGTGTTAGCAAGCTTCTTTTCAAACGCTGCAATGAATGATTCAATTTATTCTTTAATGAGAGCTTTAGATGTTAGATATGTTACCTAACACGTTTCCAATGTCCTCCTCTCCTCCTCTCTTTCCCAGCCTGATCTGGTCTCCGAGCTGCCTTTTGCCCAGTCTCATGGAGTCTCCAAGGCCTCTCTTGCCCAGACGCATGGAGTCGGCAATGGCAGACTGTCTCTTGCCAAGGCGCATGGAGTCAACAAGGCTCTCGCGTTTGCCAAGACGAATCTGGATAAATATTATTAAAGTTATTTGTACTTAAATTGAAAAGTTGGTCTTGTCATGTATTCACCTGGTCAATGAGCTGTCTCTTTCCAAGCCTCATCGAGTCGACAACATTGCTCTGTCGCTTGCCTAGCCGCATGCTGTCTCCAAAAGAACGCTTTCCCAGACGCAGAGAGTCGGTCAGACGCTTTCGCCAGGGCAAATTCTGGAATTACTATTATTTTCAGAGATAGTTTAAAAGGTTTACAGTGTTCTTTACCGTTATGGAAACGGAATCTCCCCTCGGAGCCCGCTTTCCCAGCCTCATGAGATCCACCTCCGAAGCAGCGTCCCTCTTGACAAAGTCATTGAACGGCTGAACCGCTGGCGGCTCCTCCGGGTTGCGCTTGAGCTGGGGCCCCGAGATGGACTGACAGCAGCGCATGAAGGCCGTCTCCTCCCCGCTGTGGCAGAGCGGCGCGCACACATCGGAGCAGAGGTCGCAGAAGTCGAGGTCGTAGATCAGATCCTGCTCGCTGTAGTCGGAGAGGTCGTCTCCGCCGTTGGACGAGTAGGACGAGGCGGAGGCGGGGATGCGGAGCCCATCAGTTGGCAACGTCAATAGTAGGACTGCTAATAGACAATAATATAAGAAAAAGTACTGTTATTGTTGTATGTTATGCTTACCTGTGCAAAGTATCCCCGCCGCTGCTGTTGTCGTTCTCATCGTCTTCCAGACTCTCTTCAGTTCTTCTTCTTCCTCTTCTCTCGGCTCGACTCTTGTCCAACTGTAAACAACATGAGTGCCAAAATAATAACACAAACTCAATCAACTATTCCGTTTCATAGTTTCTCCGGCTCATTACAGTTTAATATCCCGTCTTCTTGAAAAGTGAACCCATCATTAGAGCGACGGTTGCAAAAGCAAGTGTGGGGAGACTGAATATGGAATGACCGGCCTGTGGTGACGGCGTACCATAATTCTCGCGCCTTCTTCTTCTCTCTATTATTCCATGCTAATTTAAAGACAAAGACAGGAATTCAACTGCTTCTTTTGTCATTAGACGCGTGTTTGCCGTGAGTACAATGCAAATATTTGAGTTTTTACACCGTGTACTCGTACTTCAAAGGTAAACCACACATTACTTGCGCCGAGTGAAAAATACTAAATTATGCCTCTGTCCCGGCGTTGATAATGAAAAATTAACTAGATTCTTCTAGCAAAAAAGCCAAGACCAGTTTATAACGAGTCCTTCCAAGAAGTGAATATAATCAGTATATTTGCACTTGGCCGTGATGATACCTGGTAATCATATGAATATAGAGTACTATAATGTAACAATGCTTTACCAACCTTTTCTGACCACCCTAGCTTGTGTTTCCTGCTTCCTTCCCTATCGCCGACTGAGCCACTCCATGTGCCACCTTCAAACCTTTTTATAGCCAGCCAAAAAAGGCCGACTTGGCCATTTTTTGTACACGCATCTGCGTTGAAGTGGCGTTGATAGCATCATCATGAGGAAAGGAACATTCCCCCCGAGCTACGTAAAAGGTGTCAAAGATAGTGCCAATCAATAGGGTTAAATGTCAAAAACAAACTGGTTTTCGGACGATGAATTATTCAGCTGTTAATTTCTTGATATACTCCATCAAATGTCAACTGTGTTAACACTTACAAGCGTGAAATTATTACCCTCATAATTCTCTTGTTTTTACTCCAATTTTCGGCCTTGAGGAATTATAACCGCCGTCGGTCGCATTGAGCAGATGGGAGCGACACCATTAAAGGCCGGGGCAAAAAATGAGTGTCGTCTTACTTCAATGACGTAATGCGTATGGGCTTAAAACAAATTTGCAAACACTATTAAATATGGGTTAGTTGTTAACTGCTAACTTTCGAATATAAGTAGTAAAATCATTGGCCTTCTTTCTCTTTTTTATTTTAAATTAATTTCACTAGATTTACATTATGCTTGCCTCAGTAGTCAGTATGTAAGCTATAGTTATACTTAAACCGGTGACGTTTTCTCAATTAAATATTGATTAGCACACCTACTTGTCATTAGCTTAGTAAACCTTCTTCCTTAATTAGAATGATTTCTTTCACTTCTCGGAATCGGTCAAATGTCAGTCATAGTGTCATACATTGATTGATACTTGATAGTATTAAAAATACTCTTTATGACGTTGACAACAACTCCATTATCTTAAACATGAATAGCTGCTAAAAAGTTGCGGAAATCTTTAGGCCGAAATCAAGATGAAAATAACTTGCTCCGCATTTTTGTGCTGCCTTCATGATCTGGGAGGGCACAAATGAATGAATGTGTGCAACATTGAAGCCCAATTTAAGCATTAGGGCTCATTTACGAAATCACTGCTCTCCAGTGCAAGATAATTACACTTTGTAAATCATAATCGTGCACATTGTATCGGTCGAAATCTCTGCTGCCTTTTGTCTTTTCTTCTCTTATCTCTCTAGCTGCTGGGAGGATTTTTAGAGGAGACTGAAGGATCTTTGCCTGACTCAGCGGCAAATGCTGCCTTTTTGGTGATGGTGAAAGATAACAGAACATAAACTAGCTATTCGATGAGTATGTGTAGGCACATTGCGAATGTTAATAATATTATATACTCACTAATACTAATACAACCAATTTATATAATTTGAGCTAATAAATATTAAAACTAACTCATAGGATCGTAGACTTGTTTCCGTGTTAGGTAGGTGTACGATAGTGTTTTATTGTAACAAATTACGAGTAACATTAAAACTATAATCTTTGATATCACTTTTCAGTCAGCAGCGTTCCTTTTAAGTGAATCATCAGAGTCTCCTATGCAGTGAACGTTTAACTAGGAATGTAATAATACATAAAGTATACTAATAACACTTAATTAAGTACTTAAGTTTAGAAAGTTATAAAATAGTTTGTCTATAGGTGTCGACATAAGTTAGATAATAGTATATGATATACTTTACGTCATAGGATAGGCAATGGATTCACTGTTTATTTACGTAATAATAAAATTAGTCATCCTTCTTTGATAATATAAATGTCTCTCTTGACATTTAAAGTATGTACACTAACTTTAAAGGAATCTCAAATAGACTTAACTGGATATCCCTACTCTCATTACTATCTCTAGGTCGCTTATTATCTACCTATTATCTTCTTCTTCTGATGCGTTGTTGTCTATTGAAGTATATAACTGGCCCCCAGTCCATTCCCAAGTCACTCACTTTCCAACCAGCCGAATAGCAGCAACATGAGGTCCGCCATCGCCATCGCCCTCTTCGCCCTCGTGGCCGCAGCCTCCGCCGCTGGTAAGCAAAAAGACAAAGCAACTTAGAAGGGCCTTCATTAACATATATATTTGCAGACAACACGTGGTACTGCTACAAGTGTGATGCCGGGAATGACGGCGACGTTCCTGAGAAAGAGCTGAGGTGCACAAACCCAGACTCTGACTACCTGGGCAGCGTGGATACTTGCACCAGTGACACAACTAATTATGAAGACTTCACTTGCTGGAAGAGCGTCTCAAGTAAGTTAAAATGATAAAGGAAATAAAATATTTCTTAATAATTAATGTTTGCAGAGGACGGAAACACCATTAACCGTGGATGCCCGCCCAAGGAAAAGGCCGATAACCCATGGGACTCCGCCGCTGCTTGGGAGTCCAAGAACCGTTGCAAGAAGGACGCAGATGACGTGAAGCACTGCACATGCGTTGCTGAGGATGACAAGGACTTCTGCAACTCCGCCTTCAGCGTGCAGAGCTCTTCCATTGTCATGGTTGTGGCCGCCATGAGCGCCATGGTCTACGCCAGGGCATAAGCTCAGCATACATTTACATCATTTATTTCTATGTAGTGTTGTCGCCTATGACTTGGGTGTGATATTCTCCAAAATCTCCAACTGAAATAAACTGTCATTTTCTAGAAACATGTAGAAGAATATTGACATATTTTATGCAAATAAATGTGAGCTTTTAGTCTTCTTTTTGCGGTATTTTGAGATAAGGGCACAGCGAGCAAACTCGTACGAGTACACGATGACTCTAAAGGTCCAACATGGAGGAGGATGAGGAGATAACATGAAGTCAATTAATGCACTTACAGACACTCTGAAAATTACTATCATTTCTGTACAAAATGTACAAATGTTCCTTAAAGTCTGCCTATGGGCATATGTCATTGATAACAAATCTGTACAAATATTGACATTCCTTTGTATCTTCAAGAAGCTGTCCTTCAGCCATGTCTCACACGAAGAACGTCTCAGTTTTTTTACTTGCCTTCATGAAAATGTTAGCAAAATGTATTGGATTTCATTAAGAATGCCAAATTTGGTTCAATACTCCCATACCACCCATTACATAAACGAGCCAATAGGGATTATCATGAATATTACCAAGAGCTCTTCGCTTTTGTTCTCTAGCATTGAAGATGATCCTTAATCAAGTATGATATTCCGTACATTGATTGGTCTTTGAAGACGTTGCACCTTTTTGGATTTAAAAGTGTATATGAAGAGTACAACCAGTTGACGGTCCTAAATGTGGTTCCTCCGTGTCTGTCCTTCAGTCATTTCTCAACACAATGAATGTCTCAGTATACATGCAAAAATATGTATATGTATAAATGTCTTCATTGCAATGTTAGCAGAATGAGTCGGATTTCATTAAGAATGCCAAATTTGGTTCAAGACTCCCACACAATTACATATGAAGGTTAAACGAGCCAATAGGGTCATGAATATTACCAAGAGCTTGTCGCTGTTGTTCTCGAGCATGGAAGATTATCCTTGAACAAGAATGACATTCCGCCAATCGTATTGGCTGGTCTTTAAAGAATGTACCTGATTTTGAACCTTTTTTCGTGTCTTTCTAAATATTGACGGGCAAAAAGGAGCGTCCGACAACTGCCCTGTTGCTTCAACATTTTTGGTCGATAAAACACATGTCGGTATTAAGTTTCTCTCTGCAGGCATGATTTTAGGAATATCCTTTGCGACATTATGGCTATGATTTATTTTTGAACTGGTATCATAATACAATTTGGTTTACAATGTGGTGGGAAAAAATGTAATCTAGTTAGCTTACAAGTTCACTAGCATTTTAAGCTGTCGCTGCAACGGCAAACTGACAAATAGGTGGACAGCGCCGATATTAGTCGCTTAGACTTTCACCATTGTCCACATGAATGTTTGCTACCGGATATTATATTCATTATTATGCATCCTTCAAGTAACTTCGTTCCAATGAACTGCAATTATATTCTTCTCTTTGTTCTTCTTCCGTTTGACTCATCCGTGATTCAAGCCGCGATTGTCTTGTTGATTCGGTGTCATTTAAAGCCAATGAAAGGAGTGTATCTCACCGCAGATAGATCTTGATATCAGAATTGGAACAAACCCTTAGATTGCAGTTTTGTTCTCAAGTCACTCTGGAAGTAGCTCAGGACCTGATCACATCTCCCAAAATGAAGTCCTTCATTGCTCAGTTCCTCATTCTTTTCGTCGTTGTGACTGCAGCTAATGGTAATATTTGGTTTTATACAAACAACATAACTCTTACAATACAAGCAAACATGAAATGACAAAATAATGCAATGCATGTACTTAACCGGAACGTATTCTCTGCTTCATAGCCGACTGGGGCTGCTGGTCCTGCCCTGAAGATGAGGTCGGCAAACCGTTGAGCTGCGCTGACAAGGACAGCGGGTACTTTGGGGAGCTGGTCATGTGCGAGCCGGGGCAGACTGGGGCAGAGGAGACGTGTTACAAGAGGGAGGATAAAGGTAAGCTTCCAAATTGCTCAGCACCGTATTCGTGCATGAACCATATTAATTTTGGACCAATTCTATAATTTAGACGGAAACGTCTACCGCGGCTGCGTCCCCAAGGACGACGACGACGACCTTCCCTCGCCCTGGTCCGACGGCTGGGAGTCCAAGACCCGCTGCAAGACCGACGACGGCGAGCATCACTGCACGTGCAGGACGGACGGCAGCTCTGGCCACGACATGTGCAACGGGGCTGACAGGGCTGGGGCGGCTGTTGCGGTCGCTGTGGCCGCTCTTGTTGGCTTCATGGTCACAGGGTTCTAGTTTTCTTTGGTGATAAATCCCTTTTCGTGTGACATTTAATGAGACTGCCAGATAGTATTAAATGATTGAAATATAGTGATTTTAAACATGATGGTTGCGGACTTTTATTTGGTCAAATCACGAACCTTCTTAATTGTCTCCTGATTGTCCTTTCATTTGTTTGCTTAAATCTTACTCTTCAAAACAAATATGGCGATTACGTTGAAGAAATATGCCGAGACCCGATCTCAGCAGGAGCCTTCATTTCAGGGCCTCCGAGCAAAATTCCTCTCGAGAAGATAATCATTATTCAGCCCAGATTGATCATCATCATCTGTTTTGTAATCTCACGCATGTCTGATATTGTCATTTCATTGTTGTGATCCAGAGAACACAAGATGAAGAATCAAGGCACCATTATTGTATCAGCGGTGCTTTTTCTCGCCGCATTGACCTATGGTAAGACTGTTTAAATGCCATTGATAATAAGTATAATAAGACCTTAAACTCAGCTGCTGACGAGGACATCTTCTGCTGGGAGTGCAACGAGCAGACAAACGGCGGCGGCGCCAACATCAACTGCATGGACCCCGACAACACGTACTACGGAGAGCTGAGGAACTGCCGCGAGTCCACAGCCGAGGTGCCAAACGCATGTTGGAAGAGAGTGGACAGTGCGTAGTCTTGATTAATGCATCATTCATGTGTTATTAATTCTCTCTTTCCAGAGCTAGGTTACATCAGGAGAGGGTGCGTTCCTGGCAACACCACAGAGGCCCCTTGGGATGATGGGTGGAAGGCAGAGGACCGCTGCAAGAAGGACAAGGTGAGCAATGTATATTAAACTGTACTCATGTATTTCATTGTTATCCTCTTTATAACAGGTGACTGAGATCAAGGATTGCACGTGCTCTGAAGATGGCAACATGTGCAATGGAGCTCCAGGAGTGGGTTCAACTGCAGCTGTTGTCACGGGGTTGGTCATGATCGTCATACGGATGGCCCATTAACGTTCATGTCGTGTAGCTTATTTATTATTTGAGAAAAATATATACCTAAAATGTCAAGAACAGCATTGTTTTATTACCGAGTAAATGCCATTCATTTGTATGAAGCAGCAAAATGTAAAACAGGGTTATTTATGCATAACTCATAATTTGTAGGTTTGTTAATGTTGCTATAAAATGTGCTTATCAAAATGCAAAACTATGTTTCCAGCTAGACAGCCTTGACTTTATTACATGATTGACCCAATTAAACTACTTCTTTAACAACTACCTATAATCTCTGCATGGGGAAGTAATTCTTGCCGGACAAAATATTTCATGATGAATTGAAAGTAGATATTGTCTATAGAAGAGATAATTTTAAATATTTCCTTCATGCCTTGCAATTAGAAAGTAGATCAAATGGGGGTGTCTGTAGGAGATAAACAATTATCTGTCATCGATGCCTTAAAGAATTCTCTTAATCTTTCTACCTCACGCAGAGACAACAATCGGTAGCTGATTTTTGTCTTTGCCGTCGTCAATAACCACAAACTATTAACACAATGAAGACCATTTTATACCTTGCTATCGCTGTGGCGGCGTTGCACACAACCAATGGTAGGACTTTAAGGTTTACGTTAGTAATAGTATAGCTTATAAACTGTATTCCAGCCATCAAGTGCTGGTACTGCCCACTGACCCTTGTGGACAAGTCCGTTCTGGACTGCAGGGACAACGAAAACGACTACTACGGCGAGATCCAGGACTGCAACAACCTCAACAGCCCGTCGCAGAAGGTCTGCTGGAAGAAGGAGGACGAGAGTGAGTCCGTTTATTAAGTGACTACTCATTTGTTTACTAATGCTATTGATTTAGACCTCGGGTTCACGTACCGCGGCTGCGTCCCCGAGAACGAGGTCGCCCCGTTCAACGACGGCTGGCAGACCAAGACCCGCTGCACCACCAAGAACAAGAAGAAGACGTGCACGTGCGACGACGATGATGTGTGCAACGGCGCGGAGGGGCTGAGCAAGGTGGCAATGGGGGCTCTTGTGGCGGCTCTGGCTGTGGTGATGGCCGCAAGGAGGGATTGATCGTTCAATGCTAATGTGTACTATTTATTTATTATTGCTAAAATATAAAAAAGGCTATTATTAAGATTATATATAACAATATGTCGCCCTAATTAATGCAGTTATTGAATATGCTGACTGACTCGTCATGTCTTGCGCTCGTCTACTAAACGAAGCAAGAAAGTACTTATAAAATGTTTACAATTTAATTTATTACAAGCTATGCAGTTTATCAAGTGTAATCGTATAATTGTGACGTTTTGTATCAGTATTGTAAAAAATAATAGCTCATGAGAGTGATGTGACCATATTTGGTCATTTAGATTTTCTAATCCATTTTTGCGTTTAGCTACAGAAAGTACAAAAGGGTACAAATTATACTAGAGCATCGTTCCTGTGCTTAATTTGAACCCATTCTTGACGCACAAAATGAGTCCCACCCATCCACACATTACAAGTGACGTTTGAGCATATTATCATGAACTCATATCGACTTCCTTCCTTCCTATATTGCCTTTATCACTAACGTAAGCCATGACTCAGAGCCTGAGGAGCATTGCTCGTACATTTTTCTTCTTCTTCTTCTTCCTTTTATGACCCCTTCTTCTTCTTCCTATCGGCGTTATAAAACATATCGCACCTCCTTTCCTAATCCACAATCCGCGGCTATATTGCTAAGCCCACCCGACAGCCTGCCACTCACTCCTCCAGGAACCTCGACCCTGTCAAGACCCCAAAATGAAGACCACCCTGCTCGTCCTCGCCATTGCCGTCGCTTCGGCCTCTGCCATCGACTGGTACTGCTACGAGTGCAACGATGCTGTTAACGTTGGAGTTCCCGACGACATCAAGTGCTCCAGCAAGGACTCTGAATGGTTTGGAGATTGGATTAAGTGCTCATCAGACACCGGTAACTACGAGGACAACACCTGCTGGAAGAGCATTGACAGTGAGTCTGCTGCAACTATTGGCAAGAGACTTTATATAACCTTCAGCTTGTTTTCTTTGTAGCGGCCGACAAGATTGAGCGTGGATGCCCCAAGCCCAAGGCCGATAACCCATGGGACAACACCAAGGCTTGGGAGTCCAAGACCCGTTGCAAGAAGGACGCCAGTGACAAGAAGCACTGCACATGCAAGGCTGATGGTGACAAGGACTTGTGCAACTCCGCCTTCAGCGTGCAGAGCTCTTCCGTTGTTATGGTTGTGGCCGCCGTGAGCGCCATGGTCTACGCCAGGGCGTAATATAGTTCATATTGTCATAGTTGATCTCTCTCTTCTCTGGAGAGAGTGAACTTGTCAAAATTACGTTCCTTTCCATCAACGCATTTACATTTCATCTAGAATATTATTGTGTCTACTTTTAAATGTGATACTCTTTAAAATCTCCTAATTTCCATTATTAAATAAATTTCTTTGTAATAAAAATGTTTCAATTCGTTTCTTTTTCTTAAAATTCTGAACAGTAACACGAAAAGATGAATGGAAGTGCATGTAACAAAATCCTTCCAGGTACATTCAGATTATCCCAATGTGATCCCAAGTTGTGCGAATTTAACTCATGTATCATATGTTTCCTAGTCGACTCGTAATAGTGACCTCTTCACATTCCCCGGGAATCCGATTATCTCTTGACATACTTTCTTTTTAAAACATATTTTAGCGATTGATAAAACCCAATGTCGATTATCATTGTCTTGTCTCCTTGTCTACAACAGAAGCAGCAGCTGCTTGAATTATCTGTCCGTGACCTAGCAGGCGTGGGGGTCCAGCAGCGGCTATTATTGTTTAATTGTCGCTACATAGTTTCAATTCCGCTCTAACATCATGAGAAGTTACCTGGGAATTACAATCACCTTGTTAGTGGTTTGCACGGGATATTCACAAGCAGGTATATTATCTACAGAAGTGTTAATGAGCTAAATGAGATAATGATGTAATTAATTAGCCATCAGCTGCTGGGAGTGCGATGAAAGAACCAATATCGTCGGTGGTTTGGACTGCATGGACCCGGAGAGCGGTTACCTAGGCAAGATCATTCATTGCGATGGTGCCCAGTATGCAAACAACTGGCTCTGCTGGAAGAAGAGTGGCACGCCCTCAGAAATGGGTATTTAACAACGACCTTTTATCGTTATTGCAGTCACTTAATGACCAATTTAAAGGCATCACTTCGGACTTGTCCGAGGTCGTGTACCGGGGCTGCATCGCGGCAGGCGACAACCCGTCGCCGTGGGAGGGCGGCGAGTGGAAGGACAAGACGCGCTGCAAGGAGGACGAGCTGGGCGCCATGGTGTGCACGTGCAAGAACGACCAGATGTGCAACGGGGCGGGCAGGGTGGAGAGGGGGGTCCTTGGGCTGGCACTGGCACTTATTGTGCTCCTACTAGGAAGGCACTGACTAATGTAAAGCAGTTGTATGATGTTTATTTATTGAATAAAAGAGACGTTGATCTATATTCGGCGATGGCATTTGTTATTATGCGCGATGACAGGTATGATGTGTGCAGACAACTTTTCTGTCAGCTGTTGTTTCAGAAACCATATTTTGACTGGTTTGAGTGCAGTATACAAGAATAATCATGTTTGAGAAAGGGCAATTACCCGAGGAGGTCAGGTCAGAGGTTGGTGTGCGTCAGAAGTGTCAAAATGCCGCTGCATGAACCGTTCCTAGAAAACCGAATGGTGAGCATGCGACCTATTATATGCTGCTGGTTCCTGATCTCGGTGCTGATCATGGGATTGGGATTCTGGTGGATAATGAGCAAATATGGAAAGGTCGAAGGTAATATTTAACCAATCTACAAGCGGAATGAATTTTATATGATCAAATATTGTTCAGCTCCATCCCATGTGAGTCATGAAGTGGACGATGGCTTCATCTACAGCGTGGATTTCAAAATAATCGGAAAAGTGCAGGTGATTTTTGCTTTTCTCCCATGCACTTTTATGGGTTGAAAAATAATGGTTTAATTGACAGGGTGTGAGCTTCCGCGCGTACACCCAGGCCAAGGCCCGCAGCCTGCGCATTAGAGGCTACGTCCAGAACACGGGCGAGGGCAGCGTGGTGGGCCACGCGGAGGCCGCCTCAGAGGACGCGCTGACGCGAATGCGCTACTGGCTGGAGAACGAGGGCTCGCCGAGGAGCAGGATTGACCAGGTCGTGTTCAGCAACTATGGCAAGAGCAAGGAGTGGGCCACGGATCACCAGATGTTCTTTATCAATTATAATAAGAGAGAAAGCTGAATAGCTTTCATAAATCGAAATATTAAATACAAGATAATATGTTGGTACTCCTGTTATGAAGAAGCATCATATAAAACTCAACCTTTTTTGACTTGGCATTCAACTGTTTCAATCACGTTGCAATAATCATTAGGGAAGGCAGTAAAAGTATCGTGTTAGCAGTGTTATATACTGTCGTTGCTTGTCATCCTTGCTAGACTCCGATTTACTCCATTTCTTCTTCTTCTTCTTCTTCTTCTTCTTCTTCTTCTTCTTCTTCTTCCTATTTTCTTTGCGCTCCCTTTTCTCTCGTTTCCAGCGCCCAGCGAGAAGAGCTAGTAGTA